>JAULBS010121453.1:0-14142 GCA_032355785.1 Symmetromphalus regularis | reverse complement strand
AACCACACCTAGTAGCCAATGGTTAAACCACACTTAGTAGCCAGTGGTTAAACCACACTTAGTAGCCAGTGGTTAAATCACACCTAGTAGCCAATGATTAAACCACACCTAGTAGCCAGTGGTTAAACCACACCTAGTAGCCAGTGGTTAAACCACACCTAATAGCCAATGGTTAAACCACACCTAATAGCCAATGGTTAAACCACACTTAGTAGCCAGTGGTTAAACCACACCTAGTAACCAGTGGTTAAACCACACCTAGTAACCAGTGGTTAAACCACACCTAGTAACCAGTGGTTAAACCACACCTAATAGCCAATGGTTAAACCACACCTAGTAGCCAATGGTTAAACCACACCTAGTAGCCAATGGTTAAACCACACTTAGTAGCCAGTGGTTAAACCACACTTAGTAGCCAGTGGTTAAACCACACCTAGTAGCCAATGGTTAAACCATACCTAGTAACCAGTGGTTAAACCACACCTAGTAGCCAATGGTTAAACCACACCTAGTAGCCAGTGGTTAAACCACACCTAATAGCCAATGGTTAAACCACACCTAGTAGCCAGTGGTTAAACCACACCTAATAGCCAATGGTTAAACCACACTTAGTAGCCAGTTGTTAAACCACACCTAGTAGCCAATGGTTAAACCATACCTAGTAACCAGTGGTTAAACCACACCTAGTAGCCAATGACTAAACCACACTTAGTAGCCAATGATTAAACACTTAGTAGCCAATGGTTAAACAGTACATGATTCCAGGTATTTTTAAACAAATATCAGGACTGGAATTGTATTATATTAATATATACATTAACCAAAACCACTACCATTAAGTTCAATCTAGTGGGTTTAGTGTGTGGTCTACTGGTACATTATCCATTTTGTTATTATAACGTATACTTGTAGATATTAGGGTTCAAATTTCACAATGGTACCATAGAATAGCCCATAAATGACCCATTACATTTTTTTTATATATATCCCTGGTGTTTTGATATCAGTACCACCCAAGGAAATAATTAGCATACCTCCAAAAACAAAGCATTTCAATTTGTAAAATCATTTTACAAATTGTAATTTACATGGCAAAATTACTGCAAGGCTAAATGTAACAACTTTCACAGATATTTCAGGATTTTACCAATATGTATGTACATGTATATTGCTAGAATGATATTCAGCACCATTGCCCAAGGGAGGTGTCATTTTTATTCCTAATTTTGGAATACAAATTCTTAATATATGAATACATGTATGAAATTCTCTATTTTTAAAAATCTTTTATTATAAAAACACATTTATAAACAAGTGTATTAATTTGATTAAAATGCGTGTAGTATTAACTAACAACTACATGTAACAAACATGTAGCTTAAAGTTATAAAAGTGAAAATTGACTTTTTTTTGTGAAATCATGCCGAATTTCCCCAATTATAAGTCATAAATCTATGTCACATCAAATTTCAGAAACAAAACCCTGTATTTGACAAACTGACAAATATTTATTTCCTTTAATATTAATCTTTACATTATAAACACAAGGTCACATCAAAATTATATTAACAGAACTGCAGTTGTACACATATTGGTAAATCAAGATATCTCTACAGTACATGTGCATACATGTATAATTTAGTTCATGTTACACCCTCTTCAAATCTGGTAACCAAGTTGTGCTTTACTATTATTATTATTATATTTACTTCATTTAACATTTTAACTGTTTGTTATAAATGGTATTTAAAGAATGCTTTCAAAAACTGTTTTAATTAAAACTTCATTGGTAATATTATATTTCACCTAACACATTTAGAGTACAGTTGTATTGTTATACCTGGTACACCAAGCAAACAGTTTCACCAAGTATATACTGAATTTGTTTTCTTTACCAAGTCTAAGTTGTTAGTTTATTTTGTGTGATTATATTATAATTTATATATAAGTTTTAATATCATTGGTTTTTATGGTAACTATGGTTTGGCCCCCAATAGCTGATGTTTACTTCTGTGCTAGAATGTAATTAAATAAATAGACCAAGTAAAGAAAAATTAAACAATTCACCATTTTAATGAATAAAATCAGTGATAATATTTATACTTTAGAGTATGTTAAAAGGAGTGTCTTTTGAGTGTGGTCTTTCAAACATGAACTAACCACTGTCCACAACAATAATTTTCCACAATGATAAGATCTGTTATAAACCTTTACTGGTTCACTGGTTTAGTTTTGAAACAAGATTTATCTTGATCATTCATTGTTACCTTTTGACTTACTACGACCTCTAATAACAAAGGCTTGAACAATTTTTACAAGAAATTATCCTTTTGTCACAATTTATCAGTGCATGGCTGTATTTAATTTTAGTGACATGCAATGTCAAATGTTTGAATTACAGATGTGTATGTATTAGTGAGAAAATGGTATAAATAATTACCACACATCACAATGTTAAAATAATTATACTGATAAAAGCAGTACTTAAATATTTAACATTGTAGTTTTTATATACATGTAGTGAGTGGTTGAGGATTTTTTATGGGTTTTTTTTGCCTGTCTTTGGTTAAATAAATTATTTAAAATTATAAATAAATTTATTTATTGCAGTTTATTCAAAGATTTTCTCAGAAATTTTTAAAACTTTCCAGAGTCAGCTTTCTCTTTCTAATACTTTATTTTACAATTAATCGGTATTGAATTTAGTTTATATATATATAAACATAATTACATACCTGTTGTTTTCCCATTGTTTTTAGTAAACAAGTTTATAATGTGTCAGAATTTATATGCTTCAGTGGTACTATTTTGGAACACAGTAAACACAATAAAAGTGTAAACCTGAAATGTTTGGCACAATTTAATGTTATTTTCAAAATTTGAAGTTTTTCTTAAAAACAAATCAGTTAAAAATTCTGTATTTTATTACTATATCTATTAATATCTGACATGGTGAATTACAGTTAATTATGGTCATGTATTTTTAATAAGTAACTAAAGATCATGAGAAGAATATCATGTTACCAATAACAAAGAAAGTATTTCACTGACACCAAGCAACATAATCAGCAAACTAAATTATTAATGTGGAGTAATACAACAATTTGAAATTAAAGAAAAATCTTCTACATACATTATATATACATACAGAGATAACAGGTGCAGTGGATATCAGTGTATCCATTCCTACCATCTGTGAAAATATCATCTCTCAAACATAGCAAATATGTACTTACAAAATCCAAAAATTTGAAATTTTAAAAAAATCTACTGCTTACGTTATATAAACACAGAGATAACAGGTGAAGTGGATATCAGTGTATCCATTTCTAGCATCTGTGAAAATATCATCTCTTAGACATAGCCAATATGCGCTTACAAAATTCAAGAATTTGAAATTTAAGAAACATCTTTTGTATTTATTATGATAGATAACAGAAGCAATATGTTTAAATATTTGTCATTTCTTTAATTCCACTTGATAAAATGTAATATTCTTTATATATCCTGCAGATAAATAATTATAAATTGAAGAAAATTCTTCTGTATTATTACACAGAAATAACAATTAAAGTATAAAATTCAACTCTTAAATTAGATGTGTGAAAATATAATCTTTTATTCACATATGTATTACCAATGTGTTTACAAGATGCAATCTTGAATATGTCTAAGAAAAATCTTATGCATATACATAAATTATAATATACTATTAAATTATACAAATATATGTGTAAAACAATAAATGAATGCTAAAGAATTTTGTCATTTCTAAAATTCCACTGTGAAAACATCATCTCCAAAGCTTAACCAGCAGTTATGCTTACAAAGGGGTAGAACAAGGCTCTGTATCTTATTAAAACAGTGATTGTGTTATTTTGAGGCCCTGAATACAGACTCGATAACATCAATATCAACTATTATAAATATAAGCAGGGAACCCACGAATCTACACTGTCAGTAATGTAAACAGGAATTCACTGTCAATCCAATACACCAATGAAATGCAGTCACCCATAGATTTTAAATACAATAGCAATAGATGCCAGTTGAAATTGCTTTTTTAAAACAGATGTACACATGTGTGAATCACGACATGCAAGGTCATCCATGTAGTAAACAGAATTGAGATGTTCATGAACAGTGTAGAATATTTAAAAAACTTATGTAAGGAATATACCAGCATGTGCAACTATGCATGACAAACAACTCCTCCCACGTTGTCACCAGTTATTACTATCAAACTTTCCTTGAGTTTGCCAAGACAGTATATTTATACTTAGGGCAAAGCTAAATACACTTTTAAAAATGTTATGACTTCCTAATAATTCATAACTTACAGCAAAAGACTTACATATTTTATTAAAATAGAATGTGACCTTCAATTTTTAAAATTATTTTAAAGTATCCTGTAGCAGTGTAGTTGAAAGTATGTCAGCTTGTCGGACATTGCCATGAAAACAAACAAGTAACCAAAGTGCTGCACTTAAATGGTGGACATTACAAAATCCTAAAAATTAATTATTTATTGCAGTTTATTCAAAGATTTTCTCAGAAATTTTGAAAACTTTCCAGAGTCAGCTTTCACTTTTAATACTTTATTTTACAATTAATCGGTACTGAATTTTGTTTATATATATATATATAACCAGAATTACATACCAGTTGCTTTCTGATTTTTAAAGGAATCAATGAAATGACCAACCAACAATATAATGATGTTATGTAAAGCATGAAATTAAAGAATCATATGAAAACAGAACATGTTTTATCCTTATTTGTTAAAAAAAACAAAAAAAATAAATTTTATTTAAATTTTTGTTTTTATTACAGCGATATGAAAAATGTCAAACGTAAAGTACTTTTACATCTGACATTTTATCTGACGTGGCAAAAATGTTTTCAGCTACACTGCTGTAGAGGATCACAAATATACAACTCTAAGAACAGGGTATTTATAACTTGTCTGACTCTGAACAAACATTTAGCCAGCAGATTTTTCTGTAATTTAGACATGTTATATTTCATTTTAAAAATTTGTCTTAAAAGATAATACTTACACACAAATAAAATTTATTTAATTTTTTTTTAATTGATTAAAGATTTGTGATTATATACTTTTTTGAAATTTGAGCTGTATTTTAAAAATGGTTCACATAACAGTATTTTCTTTTTTTATGTTTTGTTTAATGACACCTTTTAAGCACATTGATTTATTAATCATTGCCTATTGGATGTCAAACATTTGATTATTTTGGCATGTAGTCAACTGTGAGCCAACCTCTAACGGATTTTGTATCACTGTCATCAGCTTGCGAGTCTGACGTTCTTCCGCTGGACCACCAAAGCTCACAATAAGTACACATAATAGTACAACGTCCACAACTATTAACATTTCCTATTCATACAAAGTTCTAATTTTCAGACCTCTACTCACTCCAATTAGTGTAATAACCTGTTAATTTTCATGATTTCAATCAACATTAATTTTAATAATTAATTTATATTTGTATGCAGGCCTGACACTATCACATTCCTGCTCATAAGTGTAAAGTTTTGTCTATTTTAGTAAATTTATTATTAAATAATTAAATTTATATAAGTAATTTAATTAGTAGTTTGAGTCTGTATTATTTCATTTTTTAATCTTATTTTAGTAATAATTATTACTTTGTGGATCTAAAATAAAATAAATATTTTACATATGTACTAGTACTACTAAACTACTAGCTCTGTATTAGTAGATTTATGTTTCCATCAGGTACATTGTTATGATTGTGCAGTTATCACTTTTTCAGTTAATTTAATCATTAAAATGCCAAATGAAATTCTGAAAGAAAACATATTCAACAATGCAACATATAGTCTGTATAAACTGCTAGGTGAATACTGGCAATTATAAATGACTCCCAATCATTAATAAACTGACTTTATAAAAAAAATAATTTACCACAAATTAAAAATTCCAGTTAAATATTCAGTCTTGTTTTCTTCAACCATATACTAAGCTGATAGAACTTCCCAGAGGCATATCCATGCACTATTCAGTCACCCATATATGTGTAAAAATTTGACCCCCTAATGATTGCCCAGGATTAACTGATCAATAATACAAAATTCATTACGATTATACTGGCCCTACCGTGTCGGCTTTTCTTGCACGTAACGCGACATCCATCACAGGTAATTCCAATCAAATGCAGGTGTGAATTCGTGGGGAAATATATCCCAAATTGTAATGCTCACATTGTATGAAGTTACACTTGCCGCACTGTGGTTTGGCTTTACGCAAAACACCTATTTAGCCTGCCGCCATGTTGTGCACCGATGTGTAACAACACAAACGTTTAAGTAATTTTACAGAACACTTCTTGTTGAATATTTTTCGTGACAATCTTCTGGTTATGGTAAAATCCAAGTTTTAACATAAATGTCGAAACCCATACAGAAATATTCAACAAAGCAAGTAAATATAGTATGGTTGTTGACAGAATCAGTTTGTGTGAAGTAGTCCAGTTAAAATTATAAGCAAAGTGGCGTGCTTTAGCTCACCTGTGTCGCGAGTCACTTCAAAGAGCGCAGGTGAGAAACAGGGGAAATAACTCGTACACAAAATTGGCACCATCCCAAAAGGCGACTGTCAGCTTTGCAAAACGTGTTTGCGATCAACTACCGTTTTACCATAAAGTAATTACATGTGTATTCTAAGAAGAAAATAAAAAATAATAATAACAATAATAAATAAAGTGAACGTTATTATTTTGTGACCCCCTATAGCCGATGTTTACTTTTGTGCTGGGGGGTCGTTAAATAAATAAATATTTTATTATTTTGTTGTTGTTGTTTGTTGTTGTTTTTTGAAGTGTTAGGGTAAATTTAGCTATTATTAAAAACATTGAGGAATAATATTTTTTTTTCTATTTTATCGTTTTCTATAGATATATACAAAAAGTATCTACAAAACTGAATTAGAATTAAAGGCGCTCAATAACTAATACTATTGTTATATATTATGATTATACTGACGTACATGTTATGCAAATATAAGATTGTTCACGTTCAACGCTTATATAAGGTACTGAAGGGGTGGAGAGGTTAATTATGGGCTAGCAGCAAGGACTCTGTTAAATAAACTTTACTATATATATAGAGAGAGAGACCAAGCATGCGTCTAAATGGTTCATAGTTGCCTCTTTGAAACAAGTATAATTATTATTGTTTAGGCACAGACGGCGGAAGCAACTGAACATTGGGGGGAGGGGGGGCGGGGGGATGCTCCAAGCAAATCTGCAGAAATTCCAGACGACGCAAGCTAGAGGGTATGTTATTGCCTGCATATACATTTCTATAAAATTTTCATGTTTGTTTTATAACGAAAATGGGAGTGACCGATTCTTCATGTTTTACCTATAATTATACGAGTACAATCAAATACTTTTAGAACGAACATGCTTATAACGAACTACCGGTTATAACGAACTGGTCGTATAGTCCTGTTTTTCGCGTGATGTTTTATCATAAAAAAATTAACTGTTAGAACGAACAATGCATAACGAATAAACGGATAGAACGAACCAAATGCAAAAAAACAGGGTTATAACGAACCAATGTCATCGGTCCCTTGCAGTTCATTATAAAAATATTTGACTGTATTAGTCTTAGTTGTCTTTAAATTATACAACACAATTTAACATTTATTATAGCCTATTTTCGTTTGATTTTAGAGTCCCAGTGGAGTGGCATGCAACCAACATAGCTAATTTATAAAACAAGTATTTTAGGCTTTTTTACGGATTTATTACTTTTAAAAAGAATGAGTAATACATCCCATAAATATGCTTTAAAATTATAATTCTTTAACTGTACATTTATGAGAAAATTTATATACGTATACATATATTTCATTTTTATTAAAATATGGCTAAAATAGGCATACATTTATACCTTCAAACCTCGCCTGTTGCAGTGAATTACACATTGTTTTTGGAAGTTCTTTTACACGTTTTCCTTTTCTTCTGCGTTTCTTGGGCGATTCTTAATAATCCCATTTTTTCTCAATATGAATGCTGCTATTCGCCGAAATGACCCCGTCGGTCACCAAAGTTTCTATTTGCAATCCACTGCAACTAAACGGGCCAGGTTTGAGGTCTCACGTGTATGTGATGTAACGAAGATTCAAATATTCCCATTCAATATTGTCATACAGGAAATGACTATATATATATATACTTGGACATGCAAGATTCGATCATACAGAAAATGGCCGTTGATTAGACTACATAATATTATACTTGGACATGCAATATTCGATCTTACAGGGCATGACCATTAGCTAGATCAGGGGAGTAGCGTGATTTGGACCTGAGGGTGGGAGGTGGGCGGGTGGAGGTCGAATATGAAGGCGGGTGGAGATCGAATATGAACTATTTTTCTATTTTGATTTTGCACCACCAGAAACGCCATATGTATTTATAAACCTGGAAATACGATGTCTAACTTAGAATTCTGTCATTCGTATCCAAACAAATTAACCCATGGGGGTCCATGGTACAATATTATGCATCGTTTTAGTTCTGAAAGCAGACCATTTACTTCAGCGAGGGGGCGGGGGTCGGCCGAACCCCTCACCATCCTACGCCCATGTAGACTACATACACTTGGACATGAAATATTCGATCCTACAGGACACGGCCGCAAGTCAGTTTCATATACATGGACACGCAATATTCGATCCTACAGAAAATGGCCGATAGCTAGTCTGCAGATACACTTGGACATGCAAGATTCGATCTTACAGGGCATGGCTGCTGGTTGGTCTCATAGATTCCTGGTTCCGCACAGCACATTTTATATACCCATAATAATTAGCCCCCTCCCCATCCCCCACTCTGAAAAATATCACCCCATCTTGGAAAATCCGTCATACGGGCCTGCCCCCAAAAAATCGCCGCTGGGTACACTATGAATAATTGGGCATACAAGATTCGATCCTATAGAAAATGTCCGTTGAGTATAGGCCTACTCATAAGCTTGGGCATGCAATATTTGTTTATACAGGAATTAGCCGTTGATTAAACTATATATACTTGGATAGTACTCTGACAGAGAAACTTTTTTGAACACCATGTTTGTTTTTTTGTTTTTGTCTGATAACTGGAACGATTCCTCTGAGTGTCAAACCATTGGCGTAGCTTGGGTCTTTTTTCTAGTGAGGCAATGCTAGTTATTTGTCGTATTTTAATCAACTTTTATAATATTAATCACATTAATTTTTTTTCTGCAAAAAAATCTAGTTAAGCAGTTGCCTGAATGGAAGTTAGCCACTGCAAACCATCCTGTTGTGAACTTAAGTGATGCACGTGCAAATGCATTGATTTGTTTACTGTAAAACAACAAACACACGATCAAACAACACACTCTTGTCTTCAAGTTCTACCCCAAACATTCTGATAAACATTCAAGGATAAGCTGATCGATGTTTTTAAAGTCACACTTTACATAAAAAACACGCAGACAAAAATACATTGTGTATCGAAAACCAACATGGATGACTTGACAAGCAGAACTGACGTAAATATTGAAAACGTTTGTTCTTCAAGAGAAATATTACCAAAATTAAGTCACGTATTAACCTTACTGAGACATCTGAAGATTTTTAACCAGCAAAAGTTCTGAAATATTACTTATATTAACTTTTAGTAAAGTTAATACTGATGTAATCATGTTCTAACATTTAATCAGTCGAACGGTTTTAAATGATATATGAAAGGTAAAGAAATTAAGGGAAAAAAGTTAACAATCATTACATATCATTTAGCATCTACCATTATGTGTACTACAATAAACTATTTTAAATTCTAGTGGCCATTTGTGCAATAACCAATCCTATTATAACTTAAAACTATCCTATATAAATGTTAAATTAAACCAAATTTTAACTAAAATGATGTATTTTAGAAAATAATATTATAACCATTTTATCTTTATTCTCTTTACCGTACATTAATTATTCTGAACAAAGTTTTATTCAAAAGGCAGTTGATTATTGGCTAAAATGAAATATTTATTTAGATTTTTTTTATATACATGTTCGTTTTTATAATTGGTGTTAAAACGATGCTAAATAACAGTTGTCCTAAAATACAGTTCACACGTTTGGTTCAATAAAACATTTTCATCTGAAAGTATTGAACATTTAAAAAAAATGAACCTATAATTGTAATTTTCTTTGTCTGTTCTGCATCAGTTCTTATTCCACAAAGGACTCTTCATGATAAAATCTCCATTAACAGCCACATAAATGTTAGGCACATTTAAACCAAGCCTTTAATTTCGGAGTAGTGTTACAAATACTGGAATGAGATTTCACTGGTAGTTTGGAGAAAAAGAAATGTCCAATAGCCATCTTCATTTATTAGTTCATTCATCCTTGACATCACAGATAAGTTTTACTGGGTAATTGTAGAAAACACATGCTTGTTTAACGCTACCTCAAAACATTATTTCTGATACGCAATTTCCAATTGTCTCTTTGATTAGAAGTAATCAAAAGGAGATTAGCAAAAACCATTGCATTTATTATCATTCATTATATAGTAGATTCTGGTTGGAGTGATACCTATAAAGGGATCTATCCTTGTCATCATCGTCAACAATAATAATAATCATGATCATCAGATGCATAGCTATACTAAATTAAAATTGAAGACAGTAGGGATTCTATGGAATTCAGAGGATGTTTCAATCAACAGTATATTATAAAATAAAATTTTTAAAAAAATTGGTGGAGGAGTCATAATTAATCCTCTGAGCCCCCATATTATGGACCAAAATGAGATTTCTTGACATTTAGAGCACAAAATATAACTGATTATTAAAAATTAGTCATTAAAATTCAATTTTTAAAAACACTTTTAAAGTGATGTGTTTATATTTATAAATCGAGCATATCCTATCATTTTTGTTTTCACAAAAAAGGAACAGATAAGAACCCATAACTGAAGTTCCTTGTGTTACCATGACGATGTAAGTATATTCACAAAGTTTACAAGAAAAAAACCCACAAAGTTTACAAGAAAAAGAAATTTACACAAGACTGGACATCATAAGTCAGGTCAAAGCAGTGCAAATAGAAAATCCACTTTAACCTACATCACTGTATGTACGTAACCCAGTTTTGCGACCATCACATTTAACCATTTTCACAACTGATATCAGTGAGGAATGAGTATCAAGCCAAATAGCCATTAGCAAATGAAGTTATCAAAATTAACTTAACATTGGACTTTAAGCACATTATTATGTTCCTTTACCTAAGAATGTGTGATCGGGTTGTCAACAGTGTCCAAGTTAGCAAGTGGGCAAGACATTTACCATCCTTTTTTTTTTCTCAGTTTAAAATAACTTGCAAAAGGAAAGGATTGCTAGTTTATCGACATCCCAACACATTATTTATTCAGCAGCTATTAGGTGTCAAACATATGCTACTTTGCAAGTCATGGTCTTTAGGCTACTCTTTCAGATTAAATTTATTTATTTAACGACCCACCAGCAAAAAAGAAAACATCGGCTATTTGGGGTCATCTTTGCGATTAAAAGCAAGGGATCTTTTATATGCGCTTTACCACAAACAAGACAATGCATGCCAGTCTTAATGCACTGGTCAGTGCTAATGGCATACATCTATCCAATGAACCTTATGGAGCACTCTCTCTGGGTGGGGGCCAGTGTAGATTAAACACCCCATTCCTCAACTGAGATTCCTCGGCCATGAGTCAGAAAGCTTAAGTAAAATGACTTAAGTAACAATTTTTACCTCCCCCCCCCTCCCCAGGATAGTCTGTTGGCCCTACTGCCCCCCCCCACCCCAACAGATCTTTATACATATATGCAAGTTATTATTATTTTTTAAAGGCTACCAACAGTGCCACAGTCAGCATCGCCTTTCATACCTAAGCAATTGTGACATGATACAATTATGACATCATTAAACTTCTGCATAATACAGTGACATATTCAGGAAGACGAGTGCTTGCTGTCACTTAGAAAATTGGGTTTTGCACCAAGCGTTAGGTAAATGTTTGTGATAAAAGATGATGGCAACCAGGAAAATTGTCTGAGAGCACTCTGCTTCCAGAAAACTAACATATTTTTGGGCACATGCAAAATCTCTAATCTAAAAAGGATGGCTAATTTGTTACACATTCACCTGAATTCCGTGGAAATTAGGTGGATGTGTTTGTCCAGTGATAGAACTGCTAATTATTGCAGTTGTGGACATTCCGTCCCTGGACAAGTAGATGCGGGTGAAAGATCAATTTTTTTTTCCTCCTAACTTCTACACCCCCACTTCTATCTCTACTATTGATACTTTCTTTGTAGCTGGCAACAATGAAGAAATTTAGAATTGTTTTTTTAATTTAGAAAAATCATAAAAACACAAATCAGTAAAGAAATAAAGTATATTTTGTTAAAATTGACATAAATCTGATATATGGGATACTAGTAATATCAACAATAAATGAACAAAATAAAGCTTGTATATTCCTTAACAAACAACTAAAATTATCAACAGAATCAGTTGATAATCTCCACTAAAGTGTATTACATTCTTCTGAGGCTAGGTGTACATTAGGCAACCTTTTATTGATGCAACGCATACACCAACAAACACAGTGTTTGGCAGAAATAACCGACAGTTTTTATTTATATTTTGAAATATGAAAAAAAAAAACTTGTGGATAATATCAATATAGGTCAGTTATAAATTGCATGTAAATAACTATTATTTCATGTTATTTAATAAGTTCAAAATAAAAAAAAAACTGTCTGGTATTTCTGCGAAATCCTGACCAGGGCAGTTGGAAGGAATTTGATATTAGGGAGGAACAGGTATACGGGGAAGTCAAAATAGGGAACAATATTGAATTTGACATTGAGAAGGCAAAATGTTTGGGCAGCAACATCCCTGCTTAAAGTTTCAGGATGAAAAGTGTGTAAAAAATTAGATATAAAAATCATTCTAAGTCCCCAAATCTTCCTTGTGGTATGCAACGTGGCTAGAATGCACAACTATGATATGGAGAATTTGGTTTTTAATGTACACAATACTAAACAAACAGAATTAAAACAAAATGTCATGCAATATTCATTTAGCATTAATCAGCAAAATATCTCCATGGAAAGTAATGCCAGTGACACACAGAGCTGACATTAGCCAAAAATATAACACAGGTTTGCTCAGCCATTAAACATAAACCACAGAAGAAATACAAAGCAAAAGTGTTTTGGGATAAAACTGGTATGAAATAAATTCATAAATAACTGAACAACTAAAACAACTAAAAGAAATCTTGGAAAAAGATAATAGTATAAATAAATATACAGCAAATGAAAATTCCTCTTCCAAAGAGTAAATTCAGATCAAGTATTCCACAAAATATATTCACATTTTCTCATATTCACAATAAAGCATTCCTGCAAGAACAAAATATTAAAATTATGCATACAACCAGTTTGCACAAGTCCAAGCCAGTCCTATGAGTATAAAATTGCAAATGCTATCTACATTCCACAAATGAACATAAAATAGTATAGAATACTGAATGCATATTGCACAATCCAAGTTTATTTAAATTTTCCTTCCAATTATATTAAAACCAATTATATTTGCAGGTTAGAATAAAAATAATAAACTTACTCTTGTGTACTTGCACATTTAAACAAATACTGTGTACACAAAGACTATTTAATTTAAAATGTTTTAGCTCTAAGCCAATGAAATGTCTCATGACAAATTTGTATTTTTATTTCGCCCAGTTACTAGGGAATCTTAAAAAAAAATTAAATGTTAAATATAAAAACTGCACTCTTATTTGTAATATTATGTTTTAGAAGCAGCCCTCTTCCTTAACATTTTTGCATAGGAGCCAGATGAGCCTGGTTTAATTTTTTTAGGCGCCAAAAAAGTTATTTAGGAGCCACATTTTGTGTATCTGTCTGCCATATCTTTGACAGTGGTATACGCAGTTTTAAATTTTATTGTAAGATCGTTGTGGGTACGTTCAGATTGTTTGGCACACTGCGTATCCATCACCTTCAATAATGGCCCTGAACTATCTAAGCACACATCACGACACTGAC
>JAULBS010121442.1:0-14142 GCA_032355785.1 Symmetromphalus regularis | reverse complement strand
TGACGTCCAATAGCCGATGATAAGATAAAAATCAATGTGCTCTAGAGGTGTTGTTAAATAAAACAAACTTTACTTTACATTATACATTAAGTAGAATATTCATGAAATTCACACAATTGGCTGACAAAACACTAAACTGTTTTGGTTTGGCACAGCAATAGCATTTTCAAAAAAAAGAAAAACATACCGGATAATACAGTATTTTTATCTTTCCTATTTAAATATTAAGATTCACTCTGTATATGTTTTATTGTAAAAGAGTGGCTTTCTTGCTGATCATGACTGGAATGTCAGACAAAAATGTTAAATATTTGCAGAATGCAGCCATTTCTAAACAAACTATAATGGTATTAACATTTCTCATAGGATCTGGATTGATAATTAACAATATGAATTGACACCAAATACATTTGTATCTTTAAAAACCTGTATGGCAAATATACTTGAATACTTGCAACTTAACAAAAATGAGATTAGCGTGCCACAATTGTAAAACTGAAAAATGTGATAAAGTTTACTAAACAAATTCACATATGATATTGTTTATATTTACACAAATGTATTTTCAATCAAAGGTCACAAGCTATTTTAATTTCAGAAGAACATTATAAATGGAGATGTATTTCATTCAGTTATACGGTCATTCAATATGCAACCAGTTTGACATATCATATTTTAAAGTAACACCTACATTTTCACCAGGAGTAATAATAACACTTATTTCATGCTCTGCAAACTTTCCTGAATAAATACATGTGTAGTTAGGCAACATAAACAGTATGCACACCATTGTCAAAGATTTTGCAGACATCATTAGGTATACTGCATATGTCATTTAAAGAATTCCACAGACATCACTGTTAACAATGAATGCAATTTAAACCAAGCACAGGAAATAAGGCCAGTTTTTGTTTGTTTTTTGTTTCTCAAACACAGGCCTCACCCCCCAAAAAAACAAATAGTGTCGTGGGAAGGAAAAAAAAGTTATAAAATGTCTAAGAAAGGGAAAATAAAATTTGATATAAAAATTAATTTTACCAGTTTTACTCATTTAACTGGTCATATGTCTGCAAATTTCTATATTTACCCCCTAAGAAAAGAAATTATTCAACTTCAAAGTGTAAATTTAATATTTTTATTTAAACCCAAGGCAGTGCACCCATACTGCCTGTTAGTTAAAATACAGCATGCAAGTTTTTTTTCTTTTTTCTGGCCTTCAGGACAGTCGATGAAAATAAAATAAGTAAATTTTCACTTTTAATTTTATTTTAATTTATCAAAATGTTGGGTCGGCAGTTCACGAAAAGAATAATAAAAAAACCCGGCCTAACTGAAGACAAAACACTATGTTCTAAAAGAATCTCTCTTTAATTATTCTAATGTGTGGGACACAATCGTTATTTACGGCTGAATAAATTCAGTGTTATTAATGAAAACACATCTGCTATACACTGAAAGATACAGAGTCATGGCATAAAGTTGCCAATAATTATAGATCGGGTTACAAGACTTGTATTCAGGTTACTGTAAAAAAAACGTGTTCGCCTCGTTTAAGTAGTAGAATTACATATTGTCAGCACTTAATAAAATAGATTATAGAGTCTTGTCGAATAAATAATTAAAAATATATTTATTATTTATTAAATTGAAATGTTTTGCATAAAAACATTTACCAGTAAAATAATTCAACAACAAACAAACAAAAAATTGAAATTTAGTGATTTACATATAAAAAGAGATTTAATAGAATTTAAATACAAATTTTTCTGGGTTTTATTTAGGACACTTAACATTTCATATTTATGACAATGACTTTATGGAATTTCAGAATTCATTGCTTACAAACCAAAAGGGTGTAAGTTGAGTTAACAGTTAATGGAGAAAAGGCCAAACAAAATTTTCTCACCTAGACACAAGTTTTATGTGGAATATCTTTTGATTTCAAGATAAATGTGGGATAACTTTAGAAACCTACATACATGAACATCCTTTGTGTACCAGATACAGCTTACTTAGGGGCATTCAGTGATACCAGAAAGTGCCAAACCCAGACTTACACCCTTTTGTTTCTGAAGCAGTAAATTCATTAACATGAGATTTGAAATATAAAATTAAATTTGACAAATATAAGCTTCAAAGACATAAAAATATACTTACAATCCCCCACACCCCCTCCTCCCTGCCCACCAAAGAAAAGGACACCATCCCACTTTATTAAACTATGCCTATACATGAATATTATTTTAAATAATTTTCTTTTTTAAACTGATATTTTCCAATAGAAAATTGACAGATAAAAAAAACAAAACCTTTGAACATTTTAAGACTTGGGGAATTATTGAAAATGACAAAATCTATAAATATGGCGGATAAAACAACCGTTTTGAGTCACGCGAATACTCAACGACATCATTCGTTTTCAAATTGAAAACCGACCCACGTCAGCAGCTTTTATATTGCCTAACGTGATAGAAGCCATTTCTCCCTGGAGTCAAGGGTTTCAACAGTCTACTAAAGGAGTAATTTCACTGATATACAACAACAGACAACCTGCTTGAACGAGACTTGAAAACATTTTATTTATTGGTCGACAGCCGTGCTAGCTGACAAGACATTTGAACATGGCTTCTCTTTCTGTTTGAACCCTAACAGAATTGCTGCCCTGGGCTTGATCAAATGCAGTGAAGTTATCTTGGCTAATATATTGGCCACATCTGCATGTCGACCTCCTCTAGCGGCATTGCACTAGCCGACCCCACAACCTACTTAAAATCTTGCTGAACACAGTTTTGATGACAAACCACATGTAGCAATGCAGTACAGTGCACCATGGTGGCATTCAGAGTTATCCAAGGTCATGCAGACGCATAGGTTAATTTGTTAGTTTAAGAGGACTCACAATTAAAACTGTTGTTCTTGTACAGTACAAATAATCTGGTTAACTATCCCTCACTACACCCCAAGACAAAAAATAAAATTGGCTATTGGGTGGTCACACTATTATATGTGTGTGTGAATGTATGAGTATGAGTGTGAATGGAAGTGTGTGTGTGAACGTGTATACATGTATGTATGTGTTTATGTGAATGGAAGTGTGTGTATGGTGTATGTGTGAATGTGTATGTGTATACATGTATGTGTGTGTGTATGTGGATGTGTGTGTGTGTATATGCATGTGAATGTGTGTCTATGTATGTGGATATGAATGTGTGTATTGTGGATGTGAATATGTGTGTGTATATATATGTGTGTGAATGTGCGTGTATGTGGATGTGTGTTTTTTGTTTCATAAAAGTACAAAAAATGTAGGATACATTCTGCCAAATCTACTGAATGTTAGGAATTTATCCAGCACACATACCTTTACAATTTGCTATTTATCAAGAGATAACTATCTATACGTACTAAATGATATTCACACTGATGATAGGGTTTGTCATCAAACTTCATTACAGTCGAAGATGCCTTCAATCATCACATGGCTTTATCATGACATGGCATCTACATGACTGTTAATGCATACCATTAAACCTACACCCAATGCCGAGATTCAGTTTTGTGTAAGTTCCTTCATTAATTTTACAATAAAACCCAAGATTCCGTCCATTTCTTGCTGCCCTGCTAAACCCGTCCTCAATTAAATCTAATTACTGACCGTCACTTTCAATCTGGTTTTAAAATATTTCAGTGACCGGCAACAAAGGCTGTACTGCAATGAGCACAAACTGAAAGCTTTTACTGTTGAACGGCTACATGACTGGAGGTCACTCAGTGCACGGCAACACGAGAACAATGGTCCTGAAGAAAGCATGGACTCTCGACAACAGTCCATTTTAGGATGGATTTGTCCACCATCACATCCGTGAACTGGGTTTTAATGATGTCCAGTGCTATGGCACTGTAGCTATAATTACACTGTACATCCAGCCGAAAGCACCTCGCCCTATTCTCCCGGCTTCCTGTGTTTAGGGTCCTCCTTTATACGACACCAAAGAAAATGTTAATAACTTTTACTTTAATAAACAGTACCAGTGTTAATGGTTCACCAAGTTAAAAACCTTTGACATTCCGGTACTTTCTGTGAGTACCTTTTTATCTTTCCTATATAACCAGTGGTGTAGGAAGATGCCAAAAATTTGGGTGGGGGTGGGTGGTGGGATAAACAAACACATATTTACATTCGAAAATGAATCAATATGTATGAAATATCTAAAACGTGAGGGGGCACATATCTCCCTTGGTCCCCTCCCCACATTTTCTATGCCAGTTATAAACAGTAAATATATTCAACCAAAAAAGAAAGAATGCATGTTGAAATATTTTTGTTTCAAGGGGAGGTCACAGTAATGGTCCATTGGCAGCAACCACGAGCACAACTTGTGATATTACTGTACACATACCTCCTCCTAAATGATGTGGTTATCTAATTCCAGAATTTCTGTCATGAATGTTGTTTGACTTATGAAATAAATTATTACTAATTACATGCATATTTTCTTTTTTGGTTGAGTATATAAAATTTAGAATCTTTTTCTCCATTTACATGTAACCATGATATGCCAATTTTATTTTCATATTGACTGAATAACCAAACTTTTTAAAACAAAAATCTGAACACCAAACAATAAAGTAAACAAAGCCTAACATGCTTTTTAAAGATAACGTTATTTACCTTTAATTTCTTTAATACATCCCATAAATCTTATGTTAATGGTTCATAAAGTTAAAAACCTTAGACATACATGTACTTTCTGTAAATACCTTTTTATCTTTCCTTAATTCCATATACATTTTCCCACTTAAAAACATTTACTCTCGACTTTTCAAGATGTCTGATTTTAATAAAAAAGCTAGGGAGGAAAATAAAACTAGAAACTGCAATGGTCAAAACTGATTCATTAAAATTTATTATTTGGTTTTTTTGTCATTCTTCTTTTGTGATTATAAGTAAAGTTTGTCTTATTTAACAACGCCTCCAGAGCACATTGATTTTTACCGTATCATCAGCTACTGGACGTCAATCATGTGGTGATTTTGACACATTTATTTAGAGAAATCTGCTGCTGCCACATACATGTAGGCTACTCTTTCTGATAAGCAGCAAGGGGTCTTTTATATGCATGTCCCACAGACAGGACAGCACATACCACAGCCTTTGATGGACCTGTTGTGGACCACTGGTTGGAACAGAAACTAACCAAAACTGAAATGGGTCCACTGAAAAGGATCGATCTAACAACCGACCTGTTCACAGGCGGACTTGTGGTTATAGAAATCGGTCAACTAAGGTGAATGTTCGAATGACCTTAACCCTATTTATTTACTTCGGTTTGAGATTTCTAAATCACAAAGTTTGCTTGAACTGTGACTCACTTCATTTAAATTCAACAGACCTCTCTATCACTCTCAAGGTTTCAGCGAGTAAACAGCACTTTTCAAATAATCAATAGATCACGCTTTGTTTTTACAAGTTACACAGCCTTCTGTTTTGTCCAGTCAAATGTTTTGATGTTTCCACCAGTATGTTGATACGATTTGCTACCAGATAATACAGTTTCTGGATGAACTGATGAAAATTTAGCTATGCTGTGTCCAGATGTAAAAAACCTCATATTTTGAATAGACATCCTATTGTGGAATTTTGCCGTTTGGGCTATTTTGTGTTCCAAGTAGTGGTCCACAACTGATTCATCAAAGCTGTGGTATGTGCTGTTCTATCTGTGGGAAAGAGCATTTAAAAGACCCCTTGCTGGTTATTGGAAAGAATAGCCTATGTGGTGGCAGTAGGTTTCCTCTAATGAAATATGTCAGAATGACAATATGTTTGATGTTCAACAGCTGATGATAAGATAAAAATCAGTGTGCTCTAGAGGCATCGTTAAATAAAACATACTTTACTTCACTTTTACTTAAGTTTTAGTGTTTGTAGGATTTTTTTTTTTTTTTTTAAATTGTATTTATTATACACAAATGTTAGAAAAATCAGAAGAGGTATTTTAAAATTAATATATGAATTCCATTTTTAAAGCAGTTTTAAATGTATAGTAGTTTTACCAACAACAAAATAAAACCATATCAAACATCAACTACACAATTTCATAACAGATTATCTTTAAAACAAGTTATTATAAAAAAATATTCAAATTTGATGAATGTATATCATAAAAAATAATTTTAAAATAAAAAAATGTGACAATTCAAAGTAAATTTTTTAACAGAGATATAAAGACCACATGAAAATACTCTCCGCCAATTATTTTTATATGACCGACAGCAGGCAGTAAACAGTAAACATTTATGTGTTTTTATTTCTGTACTTGAACAATCCCATAAGTTTATCATTTAGGTCAGCAGTGCCTCAATATAATGACTAACATGTCCATAACTGAGCTCGTTTGTTTCCTATTACAAAACTGCACCGAATCACACCGAACCACGTGGATAAGTGCGAATTCAGCAACACTACGTGCTATATGAAATTACCCAATCAACCGACTTTCCATCGCTCCACTTCCACGAGCCATATCTTTTGCAATCTCTCTCTATACATAATTATGATGCCATCGCAATTTCAATTAACCCAGTAGATGTATCTGTACACATAATTTTTTTTAATGTTGTTTTGGACAGATGACGTAAATGTTTGGTGTACTATTTATATATTTCGTCCTGTAAACCATCTTGTCAAATGTATGTAATTTATTAAGCATGTTCCTCTAATGCCATTGTGTAACGGCCCGACAGAAATAAATTTCAGAGTTCTTAACATTGTTAACGATCTTCAGTCAACATAATAGTGTGTGATTGTCTTATGATGATAAGATTGTCTTCATTTAAAATGACAATGTATGACTGCTTTAAGATGGTTAAAATGTCTACAATGAACAGATGAGCTTTAAGATAGTTAAATTGTCTTCTATGAAGATACTACCGAATGGTAGCCTTAATTAAGATGGTTAAATTGTCTTCTATGGAGATACTACCGAATGGTAGCCTTAATTAAGATGGTAAAATTGTCTTCTATGGAGATACTACCAAATGGTAGCTTTAATTAAGATGGTAAAATTGTTTTCATTCAACAGGAATGGGTTTATGATGGTGAAATTATTTTTATTCAGCATTTTAGTGTATGATGGTCTTAGATGGTGAAATTATTTTTATTCAGCATTTTAGTGTATGATGGTCTTAAGATGGTGAAATTATTTTTATTCAGCATTTCAGTGTATGATGGTCTTAAGATGGCAAAATTATTTTTATTCAGCATTTCAGTGTATGATGGTCTTAAGATGGCAAAATTATTTTTATTCAGCAGTTCAGTGTATGATGGTCTTAAGATGCTGAAATTATTTTTATTCAGCATTTCAGTGTATGATAGTGAAATTATATTTATTCAGAATTTCAGTATAAAATGGTGAAATTATTTTTATTCAGTATTTTTGTGTATAGCATTCTTAAGATGGTTAACCTGTCTTAATTCAACATTGCACCATTTAAAAAAAAAAAATTAACTACATCACAAGAGCACATTAATTTATTAATCATCAGCTATTGGATGTCAAACATTTGGTTATTTTGACACATAGGCAAGTGTGAGCCAGCCTGAATATTACAGTGTATGACAGACTTAAGACATTTAAATTATCTTCATTCTAAATAACTGCTCGGTGTATACAGCCATAAAACTGTAAACCTCTCTCTATTCAACACGACAAGTTTCAACCAAAAATTATTTTATGCGTGTCCATCTCTACATCAGAGAGTGCGAGCCAAACCTGGCAGAGGATGTTCTCCGGCAGTCATCTCAAGCTTTCATCTACGATCTCCAGAATTACTTGAGACATCCTGTGCAGATGAAAAAATACCAAGTGGGCCAAACAAAAGTTTAAATGTCTTTCCCTGTGCTCCCGTGGGTTTACTATCAAAGTTCAAAGTGCTCTTCAAAGCTTGAGGAATGCCGAGTTCCTTCAGCAACAATTTCTGCCAAATGCTGGTAGCCGGTCACCACAAAAGACGGAATCTTTCAGATTCCTGCATCTCTCATAAGAGATATGACATTTTGCGTTCCGTGTCTTTTCCGTTTTTCACTACAAAGACATATCCGGCTACATATTAACGCTACAGTCAGTAAGGTCAGACGACCAACCTTAAAACTTATCAGTTAACTTTGGTTTTCAAAATATGAAGACAAATAAACATTGCCTTGTTATTTACTTTGATCTCGTTCTGTCATTAAACAGTCATTAACATTAATTGTCAACAGTTACCTATTCACAACACATGTACACTGTAACTATAAAATATGAATCTCTAAGGAAATGTAATAAATAGAAAGTCTGAATCTCTAAGACAATACAACATATGTACATGTAACTACAACACATGTAACAATAGTCTGAATCTCTTAGAAAATGTAATATACTGAACAGCAGAATCTCAAAGACAATACAACACACGTAAAAATAAAATATGAATCTCTAAGAGAATGTAACACATGGAACAATAAAGTCTGAATCTCTAAGATAATACAACACACGTTTCATTAAAATATGAATCTCTAAGAAATGTAATACACATGACATAACAAAGTTTGAATCTCTAAGAAAATGTAACACACATAAGATAATAAAATCTGAATCTCTAAGAAAATATTTAAGTTCAGCCAGTGTTTCAGACTTCATTTTGAAGAGAATCAATGTAAGATTATCATCAATCAAAAATTTATAAAACAGCTAGATAATCTGATTGTTTAATACCCCAGCCCCCCCCAGCCCAAAAAAAGGCTATTAGGGGGTTGTAAGATAGTGTACTAAGTGTGCATTATAACACTCAGTTTTTCTAACAGATAAGCTATGATGTGGAATGTTTATACGCAATATAACTTATCTTTTACTTATCTAGAAAAAATACAAATTTTCCGATAACACCTTCCCTTCTCTCTTATCTGAAATGAGTACTTCAAAATGTTGATTAATTTCAAGTTTCAAACAATATTTTAATGATGCAGTCAAACCTGTCTTAAGCAGCCACCCACTGATTAATGAAGAGGTCTTTTAAGACAGGTGGGTGGTTGATACAGGTCAGACAGTACTAAATTAGCTGATATGGGAGGAGATAAAGGTGTTCCTTTAAGACATGTGATTGCTTAAAAACAATGCCAGAATGAGAAAGTTTGACAGTAATTACTTTAAAGTATAAACAACTGAATGTGAATATTTGGGTTTAGCCTCTGTGATCCAATGGTAGGATGCCCAACTCTCAAGCTGAAGGCTGGCTCAAAACCTGTTGGAGGCTGGCTCAAAACCTGTTGAAGACTGGCTCAAAACCTGTTGGAGGCTGGCTCAAAACCTGTTGGAGGCTGGCTCAAAACCTGTTGAAGACAGGCTCAAAACCTGTTGAAGACTGGCTCAAAACCTGTTGAAGACTGGCTCAAAACCTGTTGGAGGCTGGCTCAAAACCTGTTGAAGGCTGGCTCACATTTGGCCATGTGTCAAAGTTTCTCAATGTTTGACATCCAACAGCCAATGGTCTTTAGTCAAAAGATATATAAAATACATAAAACCTTTTGTTTTGTGTTTTTTGTTTAATGACATCACTAGAGGATATCAAACATTTAGTAATTTTGACATATTGTCTTCAGGGGAAACCTGCAACATTTGTTTTTACATATCCAGCAATGGAACATTTATACAATATTTCAAGGGCAACACATACCACAGCCTTTGATATACCAGTCATGAAACCACTGGTTTTGATGGGTATGAATCCATTCAGAGAATAAGTCTACAGGGGGGTTCGATCCTACAACCAAAGCATATCAGGTGAATGCTCTACCGACTGAGCTAGATCCCACCCTATTTATATGTTTAATACATGAGCAATAACTTTGTGTATTTGAGTAGATAAGCATGTTTTTACTGCACACAGCTTGTATAATGTTCGACAAAAATGCAGACTATTTCTGCTGCATGCATTCCCATGAACAGTACACTAGTTAAAAATACTACACATGGTTTGTCATGTTTAAAATCAAATACGATTCATATCAGGATTCAAACATCAAAGAATCACGCTTTTCACTCGGCTAAAAGCAAGCCTTGTGTATTACCTAAAAGGATAATCCTTTCAAAAAAGTAGTCACATTTAGACTTTTTAATGTCAGCTGGAGACCTCGACTATTCCCATATTAAAACGTCACGAGACGAACATTCACAAAAGTGACCGGCCACATACAAACGGGAGCTTCTTTAATCACCATGGATACCGGTAAGTGGTAATGAAGTGTGGGCAGGATCTGTACAAAGACTGCTTAACAGTCAACTGTATTGCGATCGAGCTTCTTAAATTGATAAAAACCTACCTCCAAAGATTATTACTTGAGTAATTTCTTTTTTAATAATCCATAAGACCCTTTCATCACTTCACTCCACTATTATACACGGCCCATATTGAGAGGCGATTAAAGATTGCTATCACGCGGAGCGGGACGCATGGCCGGCCAAGCGCGACCACATTGAAATTCACCATTAGTCTCCCGCTGTGCCTAAAAGTAACAGTTTGTAGCTGTAGACGGGTGACAAATACTAGTGCTCTTTTTAAGCATTGTCCACTCGCAAACAGACGAGATGAGCTCATGCAGGGACACTGAATCAACACGCTGCTAGAGAAATATTTTCATCAGTACATTAATACACCATTTTTTGTTTTGTTCGCATACTTTACTACGACTCCCCCCTATGTTTTCTATTGCCAGTCTCCCGGGGAGTCTTGTGGCTTTTGCCATATGGCAAGAAGCAACTACTGGGAATATTAGTTTAGAAAGCATTCTGACATTTGGGGGAGTTGGCAAATGGAAAAGCTCTTTCCAGTCTTTGTGCCATTGTTCGAGCTGTCAGCGCAAAATCAAAAACTTACTGAACCCTGTGCTGGGTAAGGCTAATCGGCTTACAGCTCCACTTCAATTTAAGTGTCCCATACGTCAAGAAACATCATGGTAAAAGTGAATCATATCAACATTATACAGCCCACAGAGACTACACATACTCTGCAGAAATACTCACACCATTAGAAATACACATTAATTACTCACACCATTAGAAATACACATTAATTACTCACACCATTAGAAATACACATTAATTACTATTAAAAATACACATTAATTACTCATGCCATTAGAAATACACATTAATTACTCACACCATTAGAAATACACATTACTCACTCATCAGAAATACACATTAATTACTCACACTCATAAGATTTAGAAATTCTCTCTCATCAGAAATATACCTTACTCACTCTCATGAGAAATACACATAAATACATCACTAATAAATTCTCAAAAACACAGACATCACCTTTATCATAATAACAGGCTAAACACACATTAGAACTCACAATACACATTAAAATTCAAAATACACACATTAAAATTCAAAATACACACAAAACTCATAATATACACATTAAAACTCATAATACACACATTAAAATTTACAATACACATATTAAAACTCACAATACACACATTAAAACTCACAATAAACACATAACTCACAATAAACACATTAAAATTCACATTAAACACATTAAAACTAATAATACACACATTAAATCTCACAATACACACACTAAATCTCACAATACACACATTAAAACTAACAATACACACATTAAATGTCACAATAAACACATTAAAACTAACAATACACACATTAAAACTAACAATACACACACTAAATCTCACAATACACACACTAAATCTCACAATACACACATTAAATCTCACAATACACACATTAAATCTCACAATAAACACATTAAAACTAACAATACACACATTAAATCTCACAATACACACACTAAATCTCACAATACACACATTAAATCTCACAATACACACAATAAAACTCACAATACACACATTTAAACACATACACGAGCAATACACATTCATCAAGAACACAGTTATCAGCAATATTCTCACAACACTGAATTGCAAACCTATAAATACTGCTGGCATGATTAAACTTTTATTACCTCTCCTACCGACATTATGAGTTGTAAATAGTTACTCGGACACTGGCACTGTAACTGTTAGTTAACTGAATACACATTAATTTACACATGTCCATTTAATCAAACAGTAAAGAAAAAAAACTGTTTCTTTTCTTTCACAGAAGTAATTAAGTTGACACAAAAAGAAAAATACTTTTTATATTGCAAAACTTGTCTGTAACAAAGGAAGAGAATCGTGCATTATCTGCTGTTACAAAGAACAAAATTGCTATTTTAATCATAATCATAATGGTAAGTGCCTAACACTTGATAGAGACCCTCGGAGGAAACAAGCTGTTACCACGTGGAGCATGGATTTGTGAAGGGGAACAAGAGACCTTTGTTGCATGCTAAACACAGCGCCCACTATGTGTTGAAATCACCAAATGTTTGAAATCCAGCAGCCGATGATTAATAAATTAATGTGCTTTAGTGATTTAGATAAATTAAAAAAAAAAAAATTGTTACATTTTCTCAGCAAAAGCAGTTTGTTTTATTTAACGACGCCTCTAGAGCACATTGATTTTTATCATATCATCGTGTATTGGACATCAAACATATGGTCATTCTGACATATTTATTTAGAGGAAAAAATGCTGCCGCCACGTAAGCTATTCTTTCTGATAAGCAGAAAGGGTCTTTTATATGCACTGTCCCACAGACAGGACAGCACATACCACAGCCTTTGATGAATCAGTTGTGAACCACTGGTTGGAACAGAAAATAGCCCAAACAGCAAATGGGTCCACTGAGGAGGATTGATCTGACAACTGGCCGGTGGACACGTTACTGTTTGAACTACAAATTTACACAGCAAGCCACTTGATTAGAAAATTTTAATCTGTACTTGTAACTACAAGTAATTCAGAAAAAAAAGGTTTTTAAAATCATTGATTAGGTTTTGAGTGAAATACATGTGCTGTTGAATGTCAAAGGAGTAATGAGCTATTACAAACAATAAGTAGACCTGAAACACACTGCATGTTCCAAAAAAGATATCTTTTAAAAACAGGTCAGGATTTTTAAATTGTAAAACAGACTATAAATTATGATTATCAAATTGACAACTTTAAATGTGTTAAGTATCAATATAATTACAAATTGCATACATCTAAGACTTTTACTGAACTTTTATAATCCTTTAAAAATATATATAAAAATGTATCAATTTAGTTATGTTTTAATATTTACACAGAAAAAATAATCTTTTACAAATTAATATTATCCTTTACAATTTTTAAATTTATAATTAATAATTATTATTGGATTAGTTATCATTTTATTAATTTTGTCTTTTATATCCTTCTCTGTATGTTAAAATTTTAATTTTGAAAATATCATTTTAATCATTTTTATTTTATATGTATTTACTTTAGAAATTATAATTTTAACTATTTTTTTATTTCAACCATTCATTTTTCTTAATTCAACCATTCATTTTTTATTTAGCTATATCAAAAGATATAATTTTAACAGTTTTTAATGTTATACTCATCTACATACTGGAGACATTTTAAATGTGGACATTTTTTTATTTGATATATATTTATGTTAGAAGTTATCATTTTGGTAATGTACATGTATATGTTAGAAGTTATAATTTTAGCAGTTTTAAATTTTATATATATCTAGATGTATTGTAGACACAATAAATTTAGCAATTTTTATTCTATTTCCATATTAGAATAAACAATTTTAGCTTTGTTAAATTTCATATATATTTATGAATGTTTGAAGTCATAATTTTAGAAAATTTAATTTTTATGAAATATATATAATTTTTCTGTTGGAAATTAAATTTTTTGATTGCGTGGAGCTGAAGAAATGTGGATATATATATATTTTAGCAATTTTTTTATTTTATATATATCTATATATTAGAATCTATAATTTTAGCAATGTTAAATTTCAAATATAGGTATGTTAGAAGCTATAGTTTTTGTAATTTTTATAAATATATATAATCTATCTGTTAAAACTTATAATTTCACCGTTCAGACTTCAGAATGGGAAATCCTGTTGTGTCTTTTTAACTTGTATTTACCGCCAAATTCGTCATAACTTGACATGCGCAGTTTAGGTAAT
>JAULBS010121431.1:0-14143 GCA_032355785.1 Symmetromphalus regularis | reverse complement strand
TTTCTATGCTAATAATATCTGGAGGTAGCAGTACAAACAGAGTTATAGTATTGGAAATTAAATATGGCCTAGAGATTTAATTATTATATATGCTAACCTGCTATTATGAAATTATTTATACAGTTTAATGTTCAGACAAATCTATTGCACTTACTCAGTGTTTAAAGTGTTTGCACTAAAATAAAACAAAATATATGTAAATATACATTATTATTTTATGCTAATTGTTTTTATTATATAATTATGTATTTTCAGCTCCCATAGTTATTATGGACTTGTGTGCTTCAGTTAGCTGTGGATCTAATGGTGAATGTGATTCAAAAACTGGTTTCTGTAAATGTAAAAACAGATTCACTGGAAAGCTTTGTGATATTGGTAAGATTTATTGTTCTACTTTGTGATGGAATGTAAATTCTGAGACATATATGCATCTTCTTAAGGCACGCATTCAAACTCATCCCTCTTAAGTTTAAAAGACATTTGACCAATCAGCATAAATACGGATAACAAATTTTTTTAATTATCCAATGTATTAATTGGTATATACAATGTTTACTGAACAACAAAAGAAATGCTAATTTTTTTAGATCCAGTTTAATCAATTTAGACAAACAATTCATAAAACCATAAAATTCATGCTGCGCAATCTTTACATTTCTCCGCAAGCAAAACAGCCAAGGTTAACTTTTATTCAATCAAACATTGCAAATTAAATTTGTATTTCTTTTGCTGTTCAGTATATATAATTTTTAATTATGTTTTACAGAGCCTGATCCATGTGCAAAGAAACCTTGTAAGAATGATGGTTTCTGTTCAAGAATTAAAATATCACCAGGCTACAAATGTTTGTGTAAAGCCAAGTTTACTGGTAACACCTGTGAGACCGGTAAGTTTAATAAACAGTTGGTAAGCAGTGGCAGATTTAGGTTAGGCCCCAAGGGCCCAAACCCCCATAAATTTGCAATTTAATTTCTTTTTTAATTATAATTTTGTTTTTAAACATTAAAGAATCTGAGGATTCTTCAGGCCCAACCCCACCCCTAAATGTAAGGTTTGTAGTAGTTGAAGAGCTTTAAAAAAACCTCATACATCCAAAATTTGGATAACTGCATGAATCATATGTTTGATCATTTTTACAAATCTTTTTTTTTTTTTTTTGAAACATATTTTATTGCTTATAATAAAAAGAATTGATTACAAACACGTTTTCCAACTTACTAAGCCTTCTCCATGACAACTTTGTTATGCAAACAGTTTTCTGGGTATTTATTTTGTGTTCTCTTGTTTTTTGTTTTTTTTGTGATGTAAAGGTCTTAGGTATGCAGTTATAATTATTAAAAATAGTTTCTCTCAAATTGATGTCATTTGGACAGTTTTCACTTATATTTATTAACATATAACAATATCATTTAATTGTAAACTATCATTGATATTAAAATTTAAGTAAGTTTTATTGTATATGATCACCAATATAAAACAATAATTTTTTTTTATTATTTCCGATATAAAAATAACAAATATTAGTTTTATATGTCATCAAATTTATATTTTTCTCAGTCTTATAAATGTTAAAAGTAATTAGAAAATTAACTGTCTTCATAAAAGCTTAATAAGACAAGATATAAAAATAAGTTTTTTATTGATACCTTTGTAAACCTCATATTTAAGTTTATGCTAATATTTTAGGATTAGATTGATATATTTTGTTTATTTTCACAGCGGTGGTCCCAGCCCCATGTGATAGCCAGCCGTGCCTGAACTCAGGAACTTGTACCAATGCTGAAAGTGGAAACTCCTATACTTGCAAGTGTCCTAGTGAATTTACAGGCACTAACTGTCAAACAGGTAACTAACAGTACTTCTTACCTGCACTGTAATTAATGGTCATACTGGTAATTAACATATAGGTGACTTTCACTGAAATAACTTTAATATTAGTTATTCATTCTGTTATACCTTAGCTGAAATTAGCCATCATGATTTGTTAATTTTGAAAATAATTTGTGAAATATATTTGAACATATGTAATAAAATATTCAGAAGCAGGGATGCAGAAAGGGAGAATTTTTCACTAGCCCGCTGGACCAGAACCAACTAAATTTTACTAACCTGCCAGAATTTGTACTAGTCCACCAGCCTATAGAACAACATATAATATTTTAACAATAGAGCAAATGTATAATTATCTGACATTCTGTGAGCTTTTATATTTTTCAGTTTGAATATTGAGGTTCCAACAACTAAACGTTTGTTCTTCATTAAAATACAGATTGCTCTTGGACTGGTAGTTACATTTTTTAACTCGTTCATCAGTATTTTTACTTACATTTGATGAGCGGGCGAGTACTTTCTGCACCCCTGAGAAGTCATGTGTACCTAATCCATGCTAAAATTATTTATTTTTATATTACTGTGGATCCAAAACCATGTCTCTTCTCCAAACACTAGTAAGTTTATTTCTTTATATTGCAGAGGTTGAAAAGCCATGTACATCAAGTCCATGCAAAAATGAAGGAGTGTGTTTCAACCTGATGAAGACAAACACCTACGTCTGTCGGTGTGCCAAAGGATGGGAAGGCAAAAACTGTGACAAGAGTAAAGTATTACCCAACTGGGGTTAAATCTCTCTTCATGTATTACCCTGGTGACCTTAAGCCAACTGGTACAATGGTTCCCATTTAGGCCCCTTGCTAGGGTAATCTAGTCTTGTCAAGTATAACTCCCTTCTAATAAAGCCAAATTTAAAAAGTCTTGTCAGAAACCAACTTACAAGCTCATATTTATGTCATTTCACTAAAACAGACCAGCCTCCGTGGTGCTGTGGTTAAGCTATCGAACTGAAGGCTGATAGGTACTGAGATTAAATCTCAGTCGAGGCATGGGATTTTTAATCTCAGTATCGGCTCCAACCAGAGTGCACCAACCAGTGGTCCACAAATGGTTTAACAAAGGCCATGGTATGTGCTGTTCTGTCTGTGGGATAGTGCATATAAAAGATACCTTGCTGTTTATAGAAAAGTAGCGGGTTTCGTATATCCTACTAACACTAACCTCTGTCCTGGACAGACAGCACAGGAAGCTGAATTGTGTACCCAGGACAACATGCTTGAACCTTAATTGGATATAAGCACGGAAATAAATACAACCACCACCACCAACAGACCCTGGCTGTGAACCTGGGGGCCCCATCAAAAATGTTCCCCATTAGGCCCAACAGCTCATAAGGCCAACCCTGTTCAGTGTGTTCAAAAGCAAAACTTCAATGTCTGCCATTATAATTACATGTTTATCTTTAACCCATATTATTTTATTTTATATATTATGTAGCCTATTGCCTATGCTAATTTTATATCGTGGGAGAGCTCTAAATTTCAAAACAAAATACTAAAAGCATTGGTCTAAGTTTTAACCATCATAACATTATATCAGATATAACTTATGTTAAGAGGTTATAAAGTATCTGTTTCTGTTTTAGAACATTTTAATACTCGTATAATATTTAATAAATGACATGTACTTACCTGTAATTATTTTCATTTTGACAAAGCTTTCCCAACTAAATACATTACGGCTTGGTTTCTTAACACTGCTGTACTATTAACAGACCTATAGGTACTATTTTCTGTTGTAACACTTTGTCATTCATACCCATAGGCACCCTAACTCATATCTGTAATTATAATTAAATTTATACCTTTTCGGTGTATGTAATTTTTATGCTAATACATGTACAAAAATGTAGTATAATAATGTTATGATGACATATCTTTCACATGCTGATTTCTTTTAAGATTAAGTATGTCAATGCATTAAGTTAAATTATAAATTTAATATAGAGATTATTACTTTGTTATTGGTTTTCTATTTTTAAAGTTTATTCATAAATACAATGTTTTGAGACTGGCTGGCTATTTTACATTTATTAATAAATATATAAAAATATAATGTTAACTGGAATGTTTTTTTCCCCTTGTTTACTATTATATACTTGATCTATACCATGTAGAATCTACACTTTAATAAATCTACTAAACTGTAATATTGGTATTGTGTATAGGTTCTGGATGTCCTACAAAAGTTGACTGTAATGGAGTGTGTGGTGGAACAGCAATATTCAATAAAAAATGTCGTGTTTGCTACGGAGGAGACACTGGCAAAACAAAATCTGATGTTGTTGGATGTGATGGTAAGTGAGCTCTGAGCTCTCCTAGACTGATCCAGGAGAATTGGGGTGGGGGATCCATATGCATTCTCTTCAGCCAACAATTTTTATTATTTCCAATAACTCTATTTTAAGCTGATCCAGGAGAATCTGAGGGGGTACATATCCCCTCTCTTCAGCCAACAGTTTTTATTATTTCCAATAATTCCATTTTAGGCTGATCCAGGGGAATCTGAGGGGGTCCATATCCCCTCTCTTCAGCCAACAGGTTTTATTATTTCCAATAACTCCATTTTAGGCTGACCAAGGGGAATCTAGAGGCTCCAAGCTAGCTACTACAAACTGTTATCCATTTCATTTTTTTTTTTATATCTACCTATGGGACAAACTACATTTCAAAATTGAAGTGTTTCTATTCTTGATGTAGTTTTTTTGCTTGCAGAACATTTGTTTATTGCTTTATTGCAGTTTTATTCCCAGTCTTTCTATACTTTAAGAGTATCTGTAATGTTACAGGTCAGTGTGACAGCCAGGCTCAGTTGAACAAGTGTGGAGTTTGCTATGGTGGAATAACAGGGAAAAAGAGTACTGATGGTATTGATGCTTGTGGTGACTGTATAAGTAGAAAAACACGTAGCAAAGTGGATTGCCATGGAGACTGTAATGGGTCTGCTTTCTTCGACAAGTGTTCTGGAACATGTGTTGGTAAGTAATAAAGTATAATTTGGCCAAATATTTTATCTGAGGCAACTGCATAGCCAGGCATATGCACACATACTTGTGCTTATTAAAGAAAATAATTAGAAACACCAACTGAATTAAAGCTAAATATTAAATTTAAAAGAAATCTCTAGCAATCTGTAAATGAGCATTCAATACATTATAGATGGTTCAAAGGATGAGCTAATTAAGAGAATATGGGTCACTTCATCCACAATCAACTTCATCCCAGGTTACTTCGTACACGATATAACTTCGTACACGATATAACTTCGTACACGATATAACTTCGTACACGATCAACTTCGTCCCAGGTTACTTTGTACATGATACACAATATAACTTCATCCCAGGTTACTTCGTACACAATATAACTTCATCCATGATCAACTTCGTCCCAGGTTACTTCATACACGATACAACTTCGTACATGATACAACTTCGTCCACGATCAACTTCGTCCCAGGTTACTTCGTACACGATACAACTTCACACACAATGAAAAAAATCTAATGTTAAGTCTTGTTCATCATATGTATATCTTAATACATTTGCATTGGTTGTTTAATTTGTTATATAAAATAATAGTATGATATAGTCTTCAATAATAATGGCATTATTTCAAGTAAAATTACATTTATCGCTAATAGGCTTCAGTCTCATACACTGCAAAACAAGACAACCAATGAAATTTATATTGAACTATCTTATACTAAGTAAGGTATACTTGGAACGAAATTTTTCACCGTGTACGAAGTTGTATTGTATATGAAATTGTATTGTGTATGAAGTAACCTGGGACAAAGTTGATCATGGACGAAGTGACCTGTTACCAATTAAGCTTACTTACAAATATGTTTGACCTACACACAAGGTCCGGCATTGCCGGGGAGGCAAGAGCAAAATGTTCTCCCCCAATAATCTGCAGTGCCCTTTTTTTGCACAAATATTTACATTTATTGAGTACATTGTAGGTGCCTTCAATTGACTGATTGTGCCCATATTCAGTCTTGCCCCACCTCCCCAATATTTAAAAGGCTGTGCTGGCTCTGTATACTGTTTATGATTTGATGTTTATTTGTGTGATATTTCAGGAGGCAATACTGGAAAAACTGCTGATGAGTTTTATGACTGTGAAGGAGTCTGTAAAGGGAAAATGGTTACTGATGATTGTGGGAAATGTGTTCCTCGATTTACATTGGGGCTCACCGGAAGCAAGTTCAAGGACTGTAATGGAAAATGTTGGGATAGTAAGTTCAAATAATAGTTTTTTCTATTTCATTCCTGGGATGCCCATTTAGCATTTGAAAAATGTACATATCCCAAATCATGTACAAATGTAATGAAATCCTGGTAGAATACAAATGCTATAGAATCCTGGGGATCTGCAGATTTCAAATTTGAGGTAGGGTAGGGGTTGACACTGGCTATAGGATCTTGATGGCTCAATCACACCCATTTATTGTCCATCACCTTTTATATTTAACTATCTTATGATCATTTAGGGGTTTCAATTTCATGATGACTACCCCAGAAATCAAATCAGAGTATTTTTATTTCCTAATAAAACTGATGATATTGAACATTTTAAATGTAGTTCCTTAAAACAGGTTAATATATTTTCTTAAATATTTGAGGTATGCTGAAACAGGTAAACATGATGTGATAATTAGGGCCGGGGGGGGGGGGGAATCCATGACACTTAAGGTTCAGGGGCGCCCTCAACATAGAAATTAAAAATAAATTGACAAATAAAAAACACATGAACTAAAACAAATGAATAGAAATAATTTTATAATTATTACATTTTTTATAAAGGAAGTTCTTAATCTGGTTGGGGGGGCCTCTCTGGCTGGGGGGGGGATCCATTGTGCACTTTGTCCCCTTATAAATATGGCACTGTACATAATATAACATATGATCTTCACAGGTCCAGGAAGTCAGATGGCCATAATTAATGAATGTGGACAATGTGTATCTGATGGATCAACTGGAAAAGATGCATGTGGTGTTTGTAATGGTGATGGTAACTCATGCAAGGACTGCAAGGGTGTCCTTAATGGGTAAGACATTACTCAGTGACAAACAGATTGCATATTTATGGTAATAACATTTCTTTTCAAGGTAGTAGGACAAAAAAGGAAAACTGTTTTTGAAATAATAGAAGTAAAATTGTAATACAAATTCTGGGGAAACTTGTGAATGTTGTTTTTTTGTTTTTTACAAAAATGCTATTTAGTTATCTAAGTAATCATAATTATGTATTATGTAAACAAGTAATGAATTAAAATTCTTTTATTTATTGAGTACATTGTACATATTGCATAACTGTTCTTTATGTTCTTTTAACTGTCTTCGAAATAATAGAAGTAAAATTGTAGTACAAATTCTGGGGAAACTATTGTGAATGTTAATTTTTTTTTTTACAAAAATGCTTTTTAGTTACCTAAGTAATCATAATTATGTATTATATAAATAAGTAATGAATTAAAATTCTTTTATTTATTGAGTACATTGTATGTATTGCTTAACTGTTCTTTTTGCATTTTTTATTCAGTTAAAGACCCTAAAGTTTTGATGTCATGTTCTTTGCATGATTGATTAATAATGAGTAAATTATATTGATATTAGTAACTGATTTATTTCAGCCCAACTCACAATGACCCATGTGGCATATGTGGTGGAGATGGAAGTACATGTAACTCAATATCTGGAATTAAACCAAACATCATTCCTTCAGGAGTTGACAAGGTAAACAGGGCATTAGATAGAGGGGAACGGAAGGCAAATGTGCGGCTGCCTATCTCCAGTCATTTACAAAATGTTTTTCAATACAACATAACTTTTAAGTAACAATTTTTAGCTCTGCTGCCCCAGGAAATTCTTTTGACCCTACTTCCAGCCACCATACGAACTCTAAAAACATAATTATATATATGCGTAAGCCCTGTGGAACTTGTCATTGAAGCTGTATGACATCATGTATTATCAATGGGGTATTTAGGTGGGGGACCAGGGGCCCATCCTCCCCCTTTCCCCTATATTTAGCAATTTAAAAAAAAAAATTATAATAATTATAAATTTTTTATTGTTTTAATTATTATTTTTTAACATTAAAGAATCCAAGGATTCTTTAGGGCTCCCCTAAATGGATTTTCAGGATCCATCACTGATTATATTTAAGACATATTGTGAAATATTTATATGAAGTTTAACATACATACAAATGGTGTCATTCATGAATAGGTGAGTTTTTATGTACAGTTGAAATTGCCATGTACTGCCAGAGGACATAATATTTGATGTGTTTTTTAAAGTGATTGTTATAATATATGGAGGTCTTAAACCAGTTTGCACTGTGTAATTACAGAAACTGCTTGTTTCTGGAGCTGGGTTGGTTGCTGGAACAGTGTGCAGCATTGACAGTGTGAATCTTCCTGTTAAGCGAATAATGGGTGCACTCGATTTGACTAAAATACCTTTGTCATCTGGAGCTGATCTTTCTGCAGGTAATCATATTTGTATTTTTCCCTTTCAGTATCCCTTTTTGCAACACCCTTATAATTGAGGTAACATATATCATTAAGTCTAATAAACCAAATGACATAAAAACATGTAGTGAAGCTCTGTTCGCTTAAATAAACAATAATCATCAATTGATGGCGTTAAATGGCTCACCTTTTTACGTTGCTGGTTTTATTTAACTTATAGTTTTTTGTATTTGGACATTTTAAATAATTATCTCTAGTTATTGCTAAAATAATAAATCAGAATACTACTTAATATTGAATGTCTTGAGTGAAGGTGTGGCAGATCAAGCACCAAAACAAAATCCTTATATTGTATATCATGATTCCACCGCCATTTCACTGTGGAAAAACATAACAGAAAATATTGTTCCTTTTGTAAATAGATTAGTTGTTATTTGTAAATAGAATAAACAATGTTTGTAAATGTGTTAGATGTTTGTAAATGTGTTAGATGTTTGTAAATGTGTTAGATGTTTGTAAATGAATTTACTATTTGTAAGAAAAACCCAGGGTATTCGTAAATAGATTGAATTACATTTCTTAATGATTAAATAAAATTAGTAAATGGAAACATATTTGTAAATAAATTAATTGGTATTTTAAAATAAATTAAAAGACATTTATAAAATGATTAAATAAAATTTATAAATGGATTATAGGACATTTGGAAAAAAAAAACATAAATATTTTTACCATATATTCCCTATTTAATGCCTCCAAGGGCATTACTGTTTGTAAATTCATGATAGTTTGAAATCATGTTTTTACTGTTAAATATTTTGGGCAATACAGATTACTAGTGTGTTTATTCATTACATACTTTGGATATTATGGCATGATCATTGATTTATGTTGGGTTAAGTCATTTTTTTTTTCAAAATGGATGGGGGGTAGGGGCATTAATTAGGGAGGGGGCATTAAAAAGGGAATATACAGTAAATTGATTTGATAGTATTTGTTAGTAGATTAAATATTTGAAAGTTAAATTTGTCATGCTCTATTTTTATTATTATTCACTGCAGGAACACACACAGTGACATGCACATCACCTGGACAGACAGCCAGGACCACAGAACTAATAGTATACGACACTAGTGGTATGTTTTTTTTTTATTTATCAGCTTATCTAGTAACAGATCTACAAATATTTTCTTGTTGTTCTTGTTTTTAACTCTAGTCTGTAATGATAATCAGTGGTAGATCCATAAAATTCATTTGGTGGAGGGGGGGTGTAACGAATTCTTAGATACTTTAACGTTAAAAAACAAATAATTAAAAAAGGTATAATTTTTTTTATTAAATCTCCTATTTCAGTGGGGGGCCTCTGCCTAGATGTGCCACTGATATTGGAGTCTCAGTATTTGAATACCAAATTTAATTTAGTTCAGAAAGAAGGTTTGAACATTTTTTGGATGGCCATGCTGTGTCAGATGTGCATGCATGAACATTCATTGAAAACTACATGTATATGCTACACAAAAGATCAAGATGTAACATAGTCCACACAGAACAATTAATAAAAAATTACTGCTTAATTTATGCATCTGCAATTAATAATTGGTAAATATTTTTAAGTATGTTTCAAGTGGATCTATATTACACTAATTTGTTTTGAGAAACGTACTGAAAAATTGAAATTTTTAATATAACTGCTGTAATGTTTTTACACAACAGACCTTTGTTAATCATCATAGATTGTTTGGAAGCACGTGGTTCACAAACATTTTTCTCTCTGGCCATGCCATTCCCAAGATGCTCTCCTGTTTATTTTCCCATTTCTGGTACTACTTTCTAAATGATCGTATTTTCTATATTATTATTACCATTTACTTATAATAAACATTACAACTGCCAAAATTGTAATCTAAAATAAGTGTAGTGTCAAAACATTTTCACATAGACAGAGCAGAATATTACCGAGACTTTGATGAAACCAAGAGTGTTAAGTATTGACTAGTTTTTGTCTGTGTCTTCAGCTTTCAGTGGTCTTCAGATATCGAAATCAGAGATTGAGATAAATGGTGGAACTGAGTCTCTGACTATTTCTGGTGCTGGAGCAGACTTGATTAAGGACAAGACAAAATGTGTCATCAAAGGTAAGTGTTATATCACAGGTAGAGGGAAAAGAAAGTAATTTTGATTTGACAGTATCTCATCACACTGTTTAATCAGTATTAAATATAGTTATTCAATCAAGCACTTTATTTTGCTGAAGTTAATAATTAATAAGTAATAATAATACTAGTGATGATAATGTAATAAGAGTAGTCGCGGAGGAAACAAGAACTATGAGAGTAATGTTTTACGTCTTTGCATTATTGTTAAATACAGTAGATTCCTTTTAATTGCATGGGTATGGTGTACAAATATTTTATGTAATTAACAGGATTATTCCAATATCAGAAATACCAATTTAAGTTCATGTGACGCTCTTTCAGATTTTGATATAAAATCAAAATACATTTATTAAACATTGATGGCAAAAATCATTAAATATATCATAAAATAAGGAATTTCTTTAACCTGAATTCTACAACAGATGCCATTTTGTGATTATTTGATAAAAATATGTTTATTATCTTTTGATATTTCTGAAGATAAAAAAATGTGGTTTATTACATTTTCTTACTCAAGTAACCAGTCATTGTAAAAAAAACTCATATGCAATTTAAAAAACCCTTTTGTATACAGTTGCATTTAAATGGTTCTTTGCAACAGAATATTATTATCAGGAATCCATTTAAGTGGATTTGCCAGTATAGTGATCATCTTTAGATTTTTTGTTTAATGACATCCAACATGTTGTTTCATTATTAACTGTTAGTGGTCACTCGTCAGATCAATCCTTCTCAGTGCACTCATTTGCTGTTTGGGCTATTTTCCATTCCAACCAGTGGTCCACAACTTGTTTATCAAAGGCAGTGGTATGTCCTGTCTGGGACGATGCACATAAAATATCCCTTGCTGCTTATCAGAAGGAGTAGCAGTGGGTTTCCTCTTAAGACATATGTGAGAATGACCATATGATGTATGTCCAATAGCCGATGATTAGATAAAAACCAATGTGCTCTTGAGATGTCGTTAAATAAAACAAACTTTACTTTTTACTTTTATTAACTATTAGGTGATTTCTGAACCACAAATGTATTATATATTTTTTTTAATATTTAATATATTCTCACATCAGAAGTGTATATTTTTTAAATGAGTTTTTAAAATGTGGTTCAAGTTTGTAAATATACACATCACATTCTTGGTTTTATCTACACAATGACAGTTGTATCCATGTCCTGAATTATTAAATTTTTATTTTTTAGATACGGAAAGTAATACTGTGGTGACAGTGCCAGCAACAGTGTCTGATGACAATTTGAGAGAGGCCGTCTGTTCTTTCAAACATCCCAAACGGCCAACACAGTTACAAGTAGCCTTGACCTTAAATGATGGAGAAGATCTTCTCAAACAGTTCACTGTGGAAGCAAAAACACCCCCACCTACTGTGAAAGTTCGTTTCATGGATAAGGGTAATAATCTTTTTAAATATACCTACTTATTCTGATGACTGATTTAAGGGGTAATTAAGGGGTAATGAATTTTAAAATGTTTTGTTTATAAAATAAAACAAAACAAAACAAAGACTCACCCGATTGATAGGAGAAAGAATTTTTATTAAGGGTTTTATTTAGCAAAATACCCATTAGAGATAAATTTATAATATCAACAGAATTTTCTTGACTGTCAACAACTTGAAAAATCCCATGACCATAATGACATGGCCGTAACTACATTGAAGCAATTGAGGCAAATGCCTCATACCGAAATTGATGATGTTTTTATATATACAAAGACCCCTTGCCCAAATTTGTTTGCCTCGCTCCACTCACCAATTAAGTGTTTTTGCCTCATTTAGAAAAGAGTCTAGTTAAGTCCATGAATGATATTTATATTTAATATAAAAATATAAAACTATATCATCCCATGTTGTTTTGTTCTAATATCATTTTCTTTGACATCATATGTGCTTTATACAACATGTTGATCATGGTAAAATGTTTGCAATAAATTGGATACATAGAAATACATGAGTTTATAAAAGTGTGTCAATAGCAGGGATGAGAATGCCAAATGAGAAAAACAGCTGAAATTTAAAAATGAAAACAGGTCAGAGACTATGCTCCTCTGTAAATGAGCCAATCGTTATTGCACTTTTTTCGTAGCCTGAAATCAGGCTCTTTTTCATCGCTTAGAAGAGAAATGGGCCCCCAAAATGGACCTAACCCTGCTACCCTCAAAATTAACTCATCGGATATAGGTGATTCATCAGATTGATCCTGGGAAGATAAAATCCGTAGAATTCCACAGATCTGTGGAAAATTCTCATCCCTGTATTAAATTTCTATTTTGTAAGAAGAAAATATGTTAAATTATTACTTTATTTTAGGCCTGTTCATTCATGCAGTATTTAGCTTTCTTCTCAGTGTTACTGATATAGAATGTTATGTGTCACTCATAGAGAATTCTTCTATTTCAGTGTATGGTATTCAGGTCTCCTTCTCTCCAGGAATAGGACTATTAGTAAAGAAATGCAGTGACATATTTGATTCTGCAACTGTTACAGCACTCGGGCCCAAGGCAAAATGCATGTCATTATCCAGAACGACTGTGATTATAACTAAGATACCAAGCTTAACAAGTAAGTATTTGTGTGAGTTTATCATCAATAAAACATAAATTGTTTATCAGTGTCCAGAAGATATTTCATTATATATAACATACCAAGCTTAACAAGTAAGTATGTGTGTGTTTATTATCATAATAAAACACAAAATACATGTCAGTATCCAGAACGACTGTGATTATAACTGAGATACCAAGCTTAACAAGTAAGTATATGTGTGTTTATTATCATAATAAAACATAAAATGCATGTCAGTATCCAGAACGACTGTGATTATAACTAAGATACCAAGCTTAACAAGTAAGTATATGTGTGTTTATTATCATAATAAAAAATAAAATACATATCAGTACCCAGAACGACTGTGATTATAACTAAGATACCAAGCTTAACAAGTAAGTATTTGTGTGAGTTTATCATCAATAAAATACAAATTGTTTATCAGTGTGCAGAATATATTTCATTATATATAACATACCAAGCTTAACAAGTAAGTATGTGTGTGTTTATTATCATTAAAAAAACCAAAATACATGTCAGTATCCAGAACAACTGTGATTATAACTAAGATACCAAGCTTAACAAGTAAGTATGTGTGTGAGTTTATCATCAATAAAACATAAATTGTTTATCATTATATACAGCATACAAAGCTTAACAAGAAAATATGTGTGTGAGTTTATCATCAATAAAACACAAATTGTTTATTATTATATACAGCATACCAAGCTTAATAAGTAAGTGTGTGTGAATTTATAATCAATAAAACACAAATTGTTTATTATTATATACAGCATACTAAGCTTAACAAGAAAGTATGTGTATGAGTTTATCATCAACAAAACACAAATTATTTATCAGTATATACAGCATACAAAGCTTAACAAGAAAGTATGTGTGTGAGTTTATCATCAACAAAACATAAATAGTTTATTATTATATACAGCATACCAAGCTTAACAAGAAAGTATGTGTGTGAGTTTATCATCAACAAAACACAAATTATTTATCAGTATATACAGCATACAAAGCTTAACAAGAAAGTATGTGTGT
>JAULBS010121420.1:0-14143 GCA_032355785.1 Symmetromphalus regularis | reverse complement strand
TAGAGCACATTGATTTTTATCTTATCATCGGCTATTGGACGTCAATCATATGGTCATTCTGATATATGTATTTAGAGAAAACCTGCTGCTGCCACATAGGCTACTCTTTCTGATAAGCAGCAAGGGGTCTTTTATATGCACAGACAGGATAGCATATACCACGGCCTTTGATGAACCAGTTGTGAATCACTGGTTTGAACGGAAAATAGCCCAAACTGCATATGGGTCCACTGAGAAGGATCGATCCGATAACCGATCTGGCTGCAACACACACTGCATTTAATAATGGTAGCTGTTAGTGTTACCAACAACTAAGTCTGGCTAATCACAGAAAGTAAGGAAGACCTATATGTAGTGTGTGTAGATATGCTGACACAATTCATTAAATCCATGCTGTAAATCCCATGTATTAATTTCCTATTTATGCCCATAGAAATAAAGCACAGATGTTTTATATACATACATGTACATGTATAAAATGTTCTTCTCATAGAAATCAAACATTGTGTTACAATATCTGGTTGGATTAGTTGGATTATTTATGAAATTGTCCAGTGTTATTCAATAACTTATTGCATGGCACATTATTCATTCTACATATTTTCATAAATACAAATGACGGACCATAGCTAGCGGTGGAGCAATAGGTGGGCAGTTGTCCCCCCCTCCCCCCCAAAAAACCCCAGTAAAGAACAATAGGAACAAATTTAAACGCATGGTCCCATGAGCTAATTAATTTCCAAACAAACAATTAATTTTAAATATAAACGTTTGATTTGTCCATAAAAATACTTCATTCAACTATTACATAACCACCGTATCTCGCTTATTGTCAATATTTTAAAAATAATAACGAATTATTCTCATGGACAAATAAATCATAAACCCAACATGGAATTGCCTAAACCATGGTTCAGGTAAAATCTAGTATCACAAATATATGTAATTTTCATTCGTAATTAATACTTAGAGTACAAAGACCCTTAAATTGTGTGGGATTATGCCTTTAAAAGAAAATACTCTTCTTTACCGTTTGAGGAGTTTTAGTTAGTTTAAATTTTCCTATGATTGCCTTTGACAACTGATCTCACTGATACAAAATTTCCTGGTTGGGGGGGAGGGGGGTGATACCTTTGACTTCCCTAGAGCCTCACACTTTCAGCACTCGTCTGTTCCAAGTATTTATCAGCCCCCTCCCCTAACAATAATTCCTAGCTACAGCCTTGAAATGAAAAACATTTCACTGGTTATTTCAGTTATTCTATAATTTATCTACAGAATAAGTCATAACCTATTTAAAGGATTAAGTGTGTTGTAAGCCAATAGATTACAATGTGGGTGTCAACAGTTGTGATTATTGTATCTTGTCACGTTTTACTGGCAAACAAATTTAGTTTTAATTACAATTAAATACATTTTGCATAATGTTTAACTTTCAAGTAGAACCAATCAAACACAATACTTTTTAAAAGAAAAGTTTAATAAAATCATAAACTGAATTTTGTTGGTAAATAAAGTGGTGCTAATGAATAGATAGTGGGAGCGGGATGTACTTCAAACTGCAGCGTGTCCACCTGTGAAGCAGTCGGTTGTCGGATCGATCCCTTTCAGATGACCCATTTGCAGTATGGGCTATTTTCCACTCCAACCAGTTGTTCACAACTGGTTCATCAAAGACCATGGTATGTCCTGCTGTGGGACGGTGCATATAAAAGACCCCTTGCTGCTTACTGGAAAGAGTAGTCTATATCAGAATGACAATATGACTGACGTCCAATAGCCGATGATAAGATAAAAATCAATGTACTCTAGAGGCATACATGTAGTTAAATAAAACGAACTTTACTTCTGTAACTGTGTTTTTATTTGTGTGTTACCACATTGAATATATTCATTTTATACAGTCAGGTGTTGCTAGCATCAGTTACCAGATCTACAATGTGGCCCTGACCCTGCAGTTTAATATCAGGTTGAGGTGTTTCAGGTTATAGGATCAGTAACCTCAATAGACTTGATGGATTTATTCCTATCTCATCAAATGCTATATTTCTAGTACAAAAAATTATTGCGTTTTTTGTCCTGTCTAATGGAAACCGTGTTTAAAGACCATATGCTGCTATTAAAAAACAGGAGCAGTTTCAAGAAGGTCGCACCCAGTGCATGCCCACCACACCACCCTAGTTTTTGGGCAATGAAAATTTTTCTTGTAAAACCCTAAAGCGACATTACTTCACATGCCCTATATTTTTCACGTCACAGCAGTTGCGATAACAATATACACACAGCTTAATTGATGCAAATACTGTAACATAGTGGTTTTAAAGCATGTTGTCTTTATTAAAAGAAGGACATCATAAATAAAGCAAATATTTAGATTAACAACTCACAATTCCAGTGCAAACTGTATATGTATTAATATTAAGCCATCAAGACTGATTACAGTGAAAGCCCAGAAAGAAATCATGAGAAAATATATCTTTAATTAACTAATTCAACCCTTGCAATTAAGAAAATGTCCACGGCAAAATAAAAGCTGTGGAGAAAAAGTGTCCACTGCATTTTCCATGGCAATTTTAGCATAAAGTATACTTTATTTTTTAATAAGAAAAAAAATACACTGAAAAAAAAAAAATAGTCCACGGCAAACAAAGTGCAGCGGAGAATTAAAAACTGCCATGGGTAATCTCAGGGGTTGCTTATTAAAAACTTTGGGCATATGAAAAGAAACAATCCTATATTTAATTCAGAGATGTACATCACAATAGGGAGGACGTAAAGCACCTTTTATGTGAAAAGTAAATGGGTTCAATATATACATGTCCCACGATCATTTTGTTGAGTGGGCCGTCACCTTGAAAGCCGACCTGACTTTTAAATGGTTGATATAAGGAAAAACAAACAATGGCTACAAAGAGAAAGGTGGTCAGCTTTCTTTACACCAGACGTTTTCAGTGAATCACAGAAATTAGGAAGAAAATCCTTTGACAAAGATTACAATAAAATAAAGCAAGCCTCATTTCTAAGGGAGATTTACCTGACACACACTGTACAGCAAATACTATTCTGCCAGTATTACCATTAAAGAGAAAACATTTTAATTTTGCTCAAGTTGAGCCTGAGTTAGAAAAAGTTTGTTTTATGACACCTCAGCAAATTGTTGACCCATATTGCTCATGCTCAGTAAAAGTAAAGTTTGTTTTATTTAATGACGTCTTTATAGCACATCGATTTTTATCTATCATCAGTTTTTGGAAGTCAATCGTATGGTCATTCTGACATATTTATTTAGAGGAAACCGGCTACTACCAAATAGGCTACTCTTTCCAAAAAGCAGCAAGGGTTCTTTTATATACATCATCTCAAAGACAGGACAGCACATACCACAGTCTTCGATGAACCAGTTGTGGACCACTGGTTAGAACAGATAATAGCCCAAAATGCAGTCCACTGAGAAGCATCAATCCGATGACTGACTGGTTCACAGGCAGACATGCTACCATTTGAGCTACATACCACTCCCTGCTGTTTAATTCTCCTCATAATATATCTCAGTAATTTAAAGTATTATTTAAACAATTATAATCAACAAGAGTAAATTTATATTTTTAAAGTACAAGGGGATGAAATGTAAAAATATTTCCTCTCATCTGGAGGCTACTAATCTAGAAATGTTACTAACTTACACATAAAATCTCTAGTCTTTACATTATAGGTTGGAACTATGTGTCTGAGTGACAGATAATGTATGCATTATTTATAACCCACCCTGAGAAGACAAACATCTCAAGAAGCTGTTCAAGGAACAGACATAACCTATCTTTATAGATTCTATCTTTGAGTAATGTACATTAATAATGAATGAAGTTCAAATCATCTAAAGGAAGTTATTGTGAAAAACTTGCAGGGTTTCCTCCAGGATTGAAAAGGAGGGGAAGCAAACATGAGACCAATGAAGGCGGTCCGCAACAGAGGGTCATTACATCTTCGACAAAACATATTTTGATTGATGAAAACTTGTTTCATGCTCATTACCCATGTTCATTTGATATGATTATTACTATTTTAAAATTAAAGAGAACTAGACTAGTTTAGTTCACTCTTTAAAAAATACCATTTTCAAAAACATTGCTTAGTAGACGGAAGGGAGGCTATCCCCCACCCATGGTTCAAGCCAATGGGGTATTTTGTACCCCCTCCCCCACCTCTGTATGAAACCCTGAAAAGACATTTACTGGGGGACTAGCATCATTTAAATTTTATACATCCTCAGTGATATGGACTTGCTTGAAGCAAGAGGGAAAGCGTCAACTTCCATTCTTGTGTACATGTATTTTTCAGATGATATGTACAGTGGTCTCTCACTGAGATAGTGCATGACTTAAGAAAGGTACATAACACTGTATTTTGCAACTCACTGTTGTCACCAGCTGTTAAAACATGTATCAACTGAAACATTATTACCTGGTGTTTATACTACAGCTTAGTGCTCATATTACAGTATGGTGTGTGACTGTTACTACCTGGTGTGTATGTAATATTAATTTATGCACACAGCATCCAGAACAGATAAAAACCTGTGATTTACAGCTAGCAGATGGCAAAAGTTGCATTAATTTCTCCTCCCATTACTACCTGAAAATAGGTCTGTTTGAATATATATTTCAGTGGCAGATCCAGAAAATTCATTTAGTGGTGGGGAGACCCCAAAATATGATTCAGATTTCCTAATGTTAAAAAAAATAAAAATTATAATAATTATAATTAATTTTTTAAATGTTTAAATCGCAAAATTTAAGGGGGGCCTGGTCATCTGGGATCCCCTTATATCCACCACTGTACATGTATATGTGTCATTGTGTTCCACAACTTCATACACACATTAAATAGAGCACTGTAACTGACAATAGTCACAATGGCTTATAAGCGTCATCTCATCTGGCATTAATTATAAATGAATGTGTTGGTGTGACAGTGGAACTGCAAGACAGTAAAATGTAACCGGTAAACATGACAGGAAGTGCTGACATCCAGTGTGACAACAAGCGGCCAGACAAGCAGATCTCGGTGCATATCTGATTAACTCAGGCCCTGTGTACGGGCTTCAGGGCACATCTACTTGGAAAGAGCACTCATCCCGAACAAATGTTATCATGCTGCTCTACCAGAGCTTAAATAGTACACAGAAATCAGTACAGAATAGTATTAAAACACTAGTCGGTCATGATATCAGTTTTTTCATGAACACACTTAGCCACTGATTTCCGTGGGAAATTAATGGCAATTTTTTTCTTCTTTTGTTTTGGTTTGTTTTGTTTAATGACACCACTAGAGCACATTGATTTATTAATCATCACCTATTGGATGTCAAACATTTGCTTATTTTGACATGTAGTCAAGTGTGAGCCAGACTTCAAATGGTTTTGAACCACTGTCATCAGCTCCCGAGGCCAACGTTCTACCAATGGACCACTGAGGCTCATTAATGGCAATTATCTCAAACTCCACAAGGCTCTCAGCTGGGAGTCTACCTATAAATGGTTGTAGACAACTTTGAGGTTTATAACATTTTTAATAAATACACAATTAAAAAAGAAGAAGTCATAACGTAATATTTTAAGGTAAGTTTCAAAAATTAAAAGTGAAGTCAATTTAAGATTACTTAATCCACTGTAGTGACGTCACACTATTGTGTTAACTGTTGTTTATTTTTCGCGAATCTACACTTGGGAGACTAATGAACGCAGAGAATGCACGTGCAGCAGGTGCTGAACGCTATGGCGAGGAGAGAGTTCCGCATTTTCCTCAGTCATGGATATTAATGAAGTATGTTGTTAATTGAATATTCATCAACCTAAAGAGGGATAAAGAAAAAAAAACTTTTTTTCTGACACTATCTTCTAAGTTCACTGACGTTGCTCTCACACACCCATTACATCATTCGTACACACACATCATACCACAGTATTAGTACTATTACAATTTACACACAAGTATTTCACTTACCTGAGATGGAACCCACAGCCTCCGGTTTGACTCAACCTGCTAGCTCAAACCAACTATTTATCCATCTTGACCAATCGATTTGTTACAGGTGAATGAACATTTTAGGTATAAAAAGCAGCATAATCATCAAGAGTTAAATATGTCTATTACATTGCACGTGCAATTCTGTTGTTGAGACTTGACTGGGTTATGTCATATTTGATTTATTATTTTCTCAAAATTCAGAAGTTTTAACTAAAGCGGAAGTGATATACCATACGTAATAAAAATGTATTTCGTACCGACAATTACATTTAGTGAGTTGTGGATTAAGTAGGAGAATGCACTCGAAAGTGTGGATCCATGAATAATAATTCACTCGCTCATACGGGTCTCGTGAATTATTTTTCACGAATCCACACTTCCTCGTACATTCTTCATTACATCACTGCAGGATGTTGACAGACCTTTAAAAGTGAGCCTCTGCGGTCCAGTGGTAGAACACTGGACTCACAAGCTGAAGACAATATTTAAAACCTGTTTGAGGCCGACTCACACTTGACTGTGTGTCAATATTACCAAATGTTTGACATCCAATAACCGATTATTAATGTGCTTTAGTTGTGTTGTTAACAAAACAAACCAAAAAAAAACCCAGACCTTTAAAACTAAAATGTAATCAATATGGCTTGTGTCACAGGTTATCAAAGCTCTATTAAGCAGCCTTTATATTTAATGATTTTCTTTTGTACAGTTAATGATTCACAATAAATTATTTCTATTTAAGCATCTCTGTTTCTAATTCCGAAGATAGTATTAAAAAAAATTGTAGACTTGTGTAAAACTATCAATTACTTTATTTATTTTAAAACTATTTCAACGTAAAAAAAAATTATATATATGACTGCTAAACTGAAAATAGAATTTATTCCGACATAAAAGACAAAAGCTATAAATAAATGACACGGGAAACCTACTGAGGGCAACCATCAAAAAAGATTTAGAATACCTCATTTCTGATATTCTGTTTGTTCTCACAAATGCCAATAATGATTGCTTTATTTTTCAAAATCAAGAAAATTTCTATATGATCACAAATATTCAAAGTACCTGTGAACGGCTGTACATTTTATTGTTAATCTATTAAATGGCATTTTATTAACAATTAAAAACATGAATTCAATGATGATGAAAACAAAATCACCTCTCAGTCAGTTATGTTATATGATATTGTCATTTAAAATCAAATTTATTTTTAAGTCTGTGTGTTTACGCTTTAAGAAATAAATTATGTCAGAAACTAAATTATATTATAAAACAATGCTACGTGTGCAGTAGTTCCATATTTATGCACTTTCAGCATATGACAATGCATTATTTTCACAATGTTCCTTCAGTTTTACTTTTATCACTTCATATACATCTAAAGAATAGTGATAAAATACTTTTATTAACAAAAGGAACAATCAATAGTATGTCTAGAAAAATAGTTGTAATTTATCAAGTTGACTCTATTTTATAGATTTTGGAACAGTAAAACAATTTTATGATATAAACTTTGCAATAAATTTTGTAGTTTTAATTAATTTATATTGCTGAGAAAAAAAGAAATTGTGGTTTGGACAGAAATCATTTACTTTTTACAATAAAACTTGGTGCACACTCAGCAAATCTAGTGAACCTTTGTAGTCCAGTGATAGAACATTGGACTCTCAAGATGATGACTGGTTCAAAACCCGTTGGAACACTGGTTAACACTTGACTATGTGTCAAAATAACCAAATGTTTGAAATCCAATAGCCAATGATTAGTAAATCAATGTGCCCTAGTGGTGTTGTTAAACAAAACAAACCAAGAAAACAGCAAATCTTGAGTTAACACTACATGAAGAGGTATCTACATATAAAATAGTTATGAAATTGTTTACTACTGTTGGCTGTGGTAATCCACGATAATTTATGTGCTCTCATCACGAATTGAGTTGGTCTGACCATACCATGTTTAGTATTGTCAAGATTTTGATGTGTTTACTCACAGAAATAAAGGGAACAATATTAATTAAAATCCAATTAGTGGGCAGATGGTAACAGCTTAGACTTTTCTATTCAGATGCTACATACTTAGAAATAAATGTGATGCTGTTCAGCAACTTAGTTGACCCCATTCAATCTACGGTCCATTCAGACAAATATCATTGGCAGAAGCAACAGCCTGCTACAAAGGTACAAAGAATGGACATATATGTATATATGGTATTGACCATTTTGTAGTGATACAATAGTCTATCGATCAGGGATAAAAATCTGGTGTTACTAAAACTTTGTTAGTTTGGTATATTTATTTTTGTATGTGGCAAGAGAAGGATGGCATTTTTGTTTTCTTATTTTTACACACATTTTTAACTTGTGATAACATCACACAAGTTAATAATGAAATAAAGAATATGATCTCAGACATACACACCACACATTCGCAGACACACACACCACACATTCGCAGACACACACACCACACATATACAACATACACACTCAACACATCTTCACTCAATCACACACACACACATGCTCACTCACTTACCCATAATATACATTTACTATGCCCACTAAATTTAGGAAATGAGATAATAATATACAAGCAGAAGCTAATTAAATGTGATTAATAAAGTTGATAGCTTGAAGTGTGATTACTGTAGACAAATCAACTGTGACTGTATGCAGGTCACCCACCTTTGCTTCAGTTTGTTCAAGACCTAATCGGCATTACATATTTGAGTCAATCTCAAATAGCCTTTTATACTTAGTTCTAGTAAACAAGCTCTTTACAGTTGCCAAAACATTTACTGCCCGTGGCTGTTTGTTTTATACACTGAGAAATCTTTCTGTTTTTCTAATCAGTTTATTGACACTATATATTTCAATATATTTTTTGTCAGATATTTAAAAAAAAATACAAAATAATAATAAATATAATAAAATGAGTGAATATTTTTTTATCACTATCAGAGTGTAAAATTATAAAAGTTATTTTAAAGCCATTTACTTTCTTTGCTGGAACCAGTAATTTCCCAATTTATATATAACTGTTTTAAAATAAGGATGAGCAATGTGGGGGTTTCCTAGAATATATATGTAGGCCTATGTTTGTGTGTATGTGTGTGTGTTGTGCACGTGTGTGCATGTACGCGCATGCGTGCGTGTGTCTATGTTTATACAAGACATTTATAAATTACATATAGAAAATAAAAAATAAAATAAAACCTGTTATAAAATACTTTCAAATTTATTTACTACTAACTATGAATCAGCAGCCTATTATTATTGTTATTATTTATTATTGACAGAGAGACAGACAGACAGATGTGCACACACATATACATAAATGTATTCACTTATTTCACCATTTCAGAACTCGACATGTTTGTATGAAGATGTATTGCCTATCATTATTACTTTCCTAGTGATAAATAGCATTCATTGAAATATTAGTCTGTGTATTTTACACAAATTGAAAGACTGGGCAATCAAAACTTTACTGGGTTTCTTCAGCTCCCATTCACAGTATAGTTACATGAAGCCATGTGACTCATTTTCTGGTAAAGTCTGGTCAGTTTCATATCTATTTTCAGTTAATGATCAGTTAATTTTATGTAAATCTACAACTACACAGTAATTATGCAGACAAAACATTTTGTTTATTGTTGTGATAATTTATTGGTCTTTTCATTCCATAAGATGTCTTCATTTTGTTATATGATACATGAAATTCTATCAATGGAAACAGCTTTTGGAACACTTATACAGGAATCAATATTGTAAAGGTACATGGATAACTGACTGCAAAATATGTGATAGATCTATACAAGTAAGATAGTCAATTTTAGTTCAATGTTCTTAGATAAATAGCAATGCCCTGGCAATATAAAAATAAAAATAGAACCTATGGCAAAAAGAGCTAAATGAAAGATATTGCAGCACAGACTAAAAAAAAATGAATGCCAAGGCTGCAGTCAAACAAAAAAGAATAAAACATTAAGGATGAGCACCCAACCTATTTACATACATTTATTAACTCATCCCTTTCACCGTTTCCATTCTTTCATTCATAGTACATGTACATTAGTGTGAGTGGGATGTGTCCTACTGTGAAGCTGTTAGTTGTCGGATCGATCCTTCTCAGTGGACCCATTAGCAGTTAGGGCTATTTTCCATTCCAATCAGTGGTCCACAACTGGTTCATCAAAGGACGTGGGATGTCCTGTCCTGTCTGTGGGACAGTGCTTATAAAAGATTGCTTGCTGCTTATTGGAAAGAGTAGCCTATGTGGCAGCAGCAGATTTCCTTTTTAAAATGTCAGAATGACCATATGATTGACGTCCAATAGCCGATAAGATAACAATAAATATGCTCTAAAGGCGTCATTAAATAAAACAAATTTTAAGTTACTTTGTATATCAATGTATTGAAAACAGTGCTTTGAATAAATTAGAATTACTGAAACAGCAGAAAGTGTGACAACATAAAAAATACATTTTAGACGTTAAAACCATCAGTTTACAAATAGCTGTCAATGAGTTTGAAAAAATACCTTGTTAAAACCTGGCCATTTTTGTTCAAAATGGGGAGGTCTACAAGTACATGTATGTAAAACTTTATAATGCCAAATGCAGGGTTACTAGAATACGGTAGCCCGACGCTCGTGGCTAGTAGATTTTGCGGTCGGGCTACCAAATAATCACTTTCCACTAGTCCAACTGCAACAAAATAGTAATAATAATAATAAAAAGTGTGCTATTAATATTGACAAGAGACATTATTCCGCAGCGTTCGCTATTCATTCGCAATACAACATGCTACGTTCTTTATTGCAAAGCGCTCGATATGCTTTTATCGATAATTAAAGTCTGACTATTATTAGCCTGGAAAACTTCAAATAACTCGCAAATGCAGTTCAAGATTTCTGGTACCGGTCAAAACAACTCAACACTTTTCTCTTCTTTCATCGTTAAAAATACAATTATTATAAGTAATTAATGTATCCATTGTTACCTATTACATTGAAGGTAATAATTATTTTACTTTAGGTTGTCAGTTTTTAATCTTACTCCGACTGAGTCAATCATCCGCAAACTAAGACAATCGGATCGCACGTGGCATTTTGTGTAAATAAACTTGTGGGTTGCTTTCTGATTGATCTATTGTGTTCTTTTGTCTTTGAATACGGTTACAATAATCTTACAATGAATCAGGGTGCAGACACGCACATTTTTCTTAATGGATTATTTCTTTAATCCTGCTAAATGTAGTGAATTGATCCGAACGCCAAGTTTTAGTTTTATTTTTAGGAGGTAGGGCTAGTGAATATTTATGTCTGGCTAGTGAATTTTGAAAATCACTGGTCCGACAGCCAGAGGATTAAAAAAAATTCTAGAAGCCCTGCTTTCCTTCAAGTATTAGTAAACAAAAACAAAATAAACAATCCACCTACAGTAAATATTAGTATTTTTGTAAATAATTAACACTATTATAAGCTAGTTCATAAATAAATACATGTACGTACATCAAGATATTACTATTAAAAAACTCACTTGAAGTTTGTAGTAAATAAATTAACACTATCATTAAGTATTAAGATTGTATACAAGTTGTGAAAACTGTTTGTTTGTTTGTTTAACAACCAACCACGCACAAAAAATAAACCTCTGCTGTTGGGGACAAGTTGTGAAAAGAAACAATTGGCCTTTTAATTCATTAACAATGATCTGGCATTTAAAATCAGTTTGCAAAGTTTTACTATGCGTTAGTCACCACACATAATCTTGTGTTGCCAAGACATACAATTGTACTGTATGACAGGAAATGTTAATGACTAGTATTAACAATCCAAAATCATCCTCGGAATCCGAGGATTGTAACATCGAGATAATGTGATTTAAATAAATGTATCATAAACAGAATATTCAAACTGTATAAATAATAAAATTAACACTTTTATCACTGATTTAGTCCACTTACTGACAAAAATAAAAACTGTTGATCTGACAACATATATTTTGATTTTAAAAACATTTAAATAACTTTAAAAGTTTGTAATGAGAATAACATTATTACAGAGTGTTATGATTTTCTACTGACGAAAACAAACAAACATGGTTCGACCATTCAACAGTCCATTGATGAAAATATTTTAGAAAACTGTGGCATTTCAAGTCCAGAGAAAAAAAAAATTGTTTAGCTTTTCAACAAAAGTAAAGTTTGTTTTATTTAACGACGCCTCTAGAACACAATGTTGATTTTTTATCTTATCATCGGCTATTGGATGTCAAACATATACTAAAAATTATTATGGTCATTGTGACATATTTCTTTGGAGGAAACCGCTGCTGCCACAAAGGCAACTCTTTCTGATAAGCAGCAAAGGGTCTTTTATATGCATATAAGAGCACATACCATAGCCTTTGGTGAACCAGTTGTAAACTACTGGTTGGAACGAAAAATAATTCAAACTGCAAACTCCTCCACTGAGAAGGATAATTCTAATGACCTATCAGTTCACAGGCAGACACACTACCACTTGTGCTACATCCCGCTCAGCTTTTCAACTCGTAAAATTGAAGTTTGTTTTATTTAACAACGCCTCGAGATCACATTGATTTTTATCTTATCAGCAGCTATTGGACATCAATCATATGGTCATTGTGACATATGTATTTAGAGGAAACCTGCTGCCGCCACAATGGCTATTCTTTCCGATAAGCAGCAAGGGGTCTTTCTCATGCAATGTCCGATAGACAGGACGGCACATACCACGGCCTTTAATAAACCAGTTGTGGACCACTGGTTGGAACAGAAAATAGCCCAATCTGAGGTCCACTGAGAAGGATTGATCCAATGACCGACTGATTCACAGACAGACAGGCTACCGTTTGAGCTACGTCCCGCTCCCTTTTCAACACAGTCCACTGATGATAATGAATAATAATTATTTATCATTCAACACAGTCGACTGGAGAGAAAAATAAAAATGTTTAACCATGAAAAAACTAAAATAAAATTATTTGATTATTCAATAAATTAGTACTAATAATTAGACATTTAAAATCTTAAGTTTGTTAACAGTCTGACAGAGTGTCAGTCACACCACATACTTATGACAGTTGTGCAACACTGTAAGGTATGCATGCAGTGTAAGCAGGGCTCACCAAAAAATTAGCCAAACTGAATTTTTATTAGCCAACTTCAATTTTTTTTAGCCAAACATAATTTGGGCTTAAATGCTAAAATTATACATCTTTGTTGTCAAGTCAGAAAATAAAGAAATGGTGTTCTCACAGCTCTATTTAAGGGGGAGTGCCACCCCTTTTACTTATTGCCACCCCCCTCACCCCTACCCCTTTGTTTTATGCTGCTTCTGAGGTTTTTCTCCATGGACTATTTTCATCTGTATAAACTCATAAATTCACTTGCTGGTAATTAACAGCTCAACATTACACCTGGCAAAACAAAACAATACCAGTGTCCCTGTAATTTAAGCAGTGCTAGCTCTGGCACAACAGTAACATTCGCCAAATTATCTATAAAAATGTCCAAAATTGAAAAGTCATCTTTTTTTCTGCACTTCATTAGCTATTAATAGTATTATTAAAAGAAATTATTTTGTCAGATCACATTAAAATTCGCCAAATATTTTTAAATTTCGCAAATGGCGAATTTGGTGAGTGGCAGATCAAGCCCTGTTTAAGCCTCTATTGGATTGGTTAGTATTTGTCAGTATTAATTAATTCACAAATAGTTATATTTAGGAATTAACAAAACATTATTATTGTTTAAGGACCCACCCACCCCCCAGCACTCTATATATGCCAAACCCCTTCCCTATTTTAAGAGTTAAAATGTTGGCTAGCGGTAGTCCAAAATGGACGGGCTGCTTATTGATTATCGATTATTGGTTGGCATCCCATCCAATGTGGGCCATATACCTGCTAAAGAGCAAAGCCCTGCAAATTACTGGCTACAAACTCTTCAGTTTCCGACCAAAACATTACAAGAAATATGTAGATATACAATAAAATTGCCAATTTATGTGCTTATTACATCCCTTTTCACAGTAAATCCCACAGTATCAACTAATTTTGCCTTCAACCGTCGATCGATTTAAAAAC
>JAULBS010121409.1:0-14143 GCA_032355785.1 Symmetromphalus regularis | reverse complement strand
TCTAATAATAACGAAGTTCATTACCAAACCAAATGTATTAAAATGATAGTAATGCTAACATTAAAGTAATCACCATTCTGAGGCAGGACTGTGTTTTAAGTTTTCCTTTTCTTCCTGTCTTTCCCTAGTGAACAGGCCACCTGCCCATGAATAAGCCCATCCCCCACTAAGCGGCAAACAAAATGCTTTACCCCCCTGGGCTTATTCCCGGTCAAATATGGTAATATGATGTGAGCAGAACATTTGAGAATCTTCTCTTCAGTTACACCTAGATTTTGTAAGAGCGAAGCACAATCTCCAGCTCGATCAGACATCCAAAAGTCAATGGAGCTTTTTATGTCATTGATGTCACAATTGGCCAATACTGCTAAACATTTCAATTTCATTTCATATGCAGTAGCACCATCAGCAGCTGAATGACTGACATTTTCACTGTACCTAGTAGTCATGGTTTTCCGAGGCACATTTGGACCAAATATTGTGATATGGTCAGCCTTCACATCATACTGTTTATGACCTGTGGCTTTGATTGTATCGTCAAGGCCCACTGTTACCACTTTATCACCTTTATTGATCAACTCTTCTGCAACCATGAGAAGATTCATGTAAGACACATCCTCTAGGTACCTATTGATGGTCATACGACTAGGAAATACATAAGTTAGGTTCCTGACACACTTGCGACGCTTAGACGTATATTGTCGCGATCCCATTTCTAGCTCCGAAGTCTCTCAATCATCAGCTGGTTCTTGCAGAAGCTCCCATTGTTGGCCAAAGATGATATTTGCTGTATGGACAATAACACATGAGAGATCATTGGGACTCACTTTGTAATCGGCTAGACACTGGATACTGCATCAAATAATTTGTTCCTTTATATCTTTACGACTTGCACAAACTTTCACTTTGGGAAAGGTCCTTCTCCTTTCATCTGAACTGGAGGCATCTGTTTCTGGTGTGGGAGAAGGAGCTCTACTTCTGGTACTGACAGACAAGGGTTCAGCTAAGTCGGTAATAGTACTGGGTAATGAGACCTCAAATGTCAGATCCAGCAGACTCTGGCCCTCACCATCAGACATGGAGAATGCATCTTCATATTGGAGCTTCTTCTGAACAACTTCAATCTCTTGAGCCTGCTTTTGTTCCTCTCTCTTTTTCTCGGCCGATTGGTGTCACTCTTCTTCATTTTTTTTCTCCCATCTCCAACTACTGGAGATGGTGGGTCGGTATGTTGCAGAATACCTACCATGACAATTGTCTCTGTAATGTAACTGATCCTCTTCTGACATTTTGACTCCATAATCACGACTTTTAGTTCGGATATCATACGCATTTTTTGTCATAGACTTGTTGAAATCCGCAGCACGTTCATACCATTTTGGAGTCATCTTGTACTTTTTACTGGTAAATTGGTTACACAGGTTTTTGAAATGGTCATAATCTGTCTTTATTTTCTTGGCAACATTATGTTCATGCAGTGGGTACACATTTCTCTGAGTCCATGTATTGGAAAGTTCTTTGGCCACAATTTTACTCCCGTTTTCCGTTGATGTTTGTATTTGTCCTTTCTCGACTACTTTACACAGACATCATGCATCCTATCAGTGATCGACCATCTGGCAACTTATCACCACATTTCAGTTCATTTTTCTCTTTATAGACAGTATCTATAAGTGTTCATGTAAATGCTTCGCTGCATGTAGTAGCACATTCACTGGTGTCTTCGGCCATTCTGTAATATCCTAGGCTACAGTTCTTGTACACAGTACCAAAAAAAAAAAATCAAACGCAGACACTGACGTTATTCAAACCGACAAAAATTTGATAAGAACATCTGTGATGTTGTGAAATGTCTAATCAACCTAGGTCCAATCACAATTATGTTACAATCTAACTGTTTATTTCCTTTTTCCTAGAAAACAGTCTAAACAACAGGTGCACTGGAAACAACAGTTTAGACAAAACAATAATAGTCTTTAGGTTTGATTAAACACGTTATAACCCTTTTTATGTCACTGTTCATTTAATAGATATAGCAATCTTGATTGGTTAATTACATTCTGTAGAGAATGATAAATTTTGTGTTCAGATTTTTAGAAGCAAGATTTGATTTGAAACTTCTTAATTGTCGAGTAATAATCTCCATTAATCTGTGATAAAGCTGCGACAATCTCCGTTAATCTGTGATAAAGCCATGATTGTGAATTTGTATGTATGTAAACATACATTGTATATGTAAAGCAATATTACATAAGAATTACAAGCAGAACTTTATTTATAACTTTAAGAAGTGCCCTAACCCTGAATAATTATACAAAGACGTAGTAGAAGCCATTTAAATCTATGAAAAAATGTCATCAATAAGCAAAATTGCACTATCTTGGTTGCTATTTTAAATTTTTATTCAATAGTGGAGTCAAAGGTCATCCATTTACACTGATTAGTGTTTAAAGTGTCAAATTCAAGTTCCCCAACCCCAAAAACATATAAAAAGATGTAGTGAAAGCCATGAATCTATAAAAATACGTCATTAACAAGCCAAATTCACCATTTTTTGTGGCCATTTTGAATTTTTAAATAGTAGTGGGGTCAAACCTCATCAGAGGTCAAAAATGTTGATGGATTCGGATTCTATGCTAAATTTGGTCATTGAAACAAATCATTTAAAAAAAAGTATAGTGATTTGCCCAACCCTAATGCTATTATGTTTATTGTACAAGGTATGATGTAATGAAGGCACAGACATGTACCAACTGTTCTTTAATCGTGAAAACATTGGTCATAATTCAGTTACAGGTATTTTGTAAATTAGTTTAATTTCTTAATTCAATTAAATTTTTATTTGTCTAACAGTTCAACTAAAGACTACTATCAAAAAAAAGTTGTCTCAATTAAAATAGTAGATAATAATAATAATAATAAAATAAAAAACAGACAACGTAAAATCTCTTATAATCTATTTTCATTGATAAATATAATTAAAAGTTACCAGATGGCACACTAAAGTATTTGATTATTAAATGTTGAAAAATTGTTTGCTCAATGTTTCTTATTATTATTGAAATTGTTTTCTACCATAGCCATATTTATTATATTGTTTATTATATATCTTGTGCATTGTTTACCTTACTGAAAATCAGCTCTGTACACCGATTTATTTTAAAATATGTTTAATTTAACCACAGTATGACCTCCAATAGCAGATTTATTGTGCTGCTAGTTAGGGGTGGGTGAGGTCATTAAAGAACCATACAATTAATTAAATATATTTCTTATTACTCACAGATTTTTTTCCAGATTTTTTAGATATTCTAGATTCATCTTCATCATCAGCGACACTAGGAATTAACAGAGCTTTTGGTGGAGCATGTGTTTCCTATACAAAGTGAATGAGAAATCACGTAAAAGTCCAAGATGGCTAGGTAATCACAATTTATATAAACAATTAATCATATCAGTCAATGTTCACAATGTTAATGTCTCAACTTTTATAAAATGGGAGTGTTGAAACATTGAAAAGAAAGTTAATTGCTATTTTCATTCTGGATCCAAATCCATGTAACAAGTTTACAAAAAAATTGTACAGGAACCACCAATCAAATGGTATTCCATGGCAGATGTCACACATTTGTTTTAATGCAAATTATGAGTTAGATAAACATTTTTCTTTTAAAGAATGTTATACGGTGGAAATTGGCACAACTGGATTATTACCATACCCCAGTAAAAAGCAGCTTTCGATGGAATCTGTTTTTTATTTTGAAGATTCTCCTTTTCCTGTAATTAACTGTCAGTGGTTAAATCTGTCAGCTGGAAAGCCTTCTCTATTTCCAATAGTGTTAACATTAGCAAACTGGAAACACTGACCAAATGCTATTGTTAGTATCATAAATGTTAACTAATTTAGACATTCCGAGTGCTAATTCCATAATACCCAGCCAATTGTTTTCTTAAGTTTATTTAATTTTAGCAAAGATTATAATTTGTTTTGTTATTTTGTCATTTACGGTCATGTGGAGAGCAAAAATTTTAAAAGGCTAACTATTTGTCAAGGGTAATTAAGTAACATCTTAAGCTTTTTACAAAGAAATTAGATCTGGTATCTGTAATAGACAGGTTTCAGTTTATTTAAGTTTTTAATAGTTCAGGACCAAGCAATATGGTAGAAAGTTAAGAAATAATTTTGATTATATTTATGGATATTTTAAGTATAGCAAATCAGGTTTCAACATACCTCTTCAGTTGCTACAAGCAATAATGTAACATTTTGTTTTGAAAGCTTCTAAACACTCAACACTCTTATGAATAAAAGTGGATATTAAAGATTGTTTGAATAATGCAATAATTTTGTGAGAATTAAAATACTATTATGCCACGCACAAGCATAGACACACAAAAACATCAATTTATCTACTTACATAAAAATGAACTCGTTTGGGATCTGAAGACATGTCATAGTTTGATGATCGTTCTCCACCTAAAGCACTCTACAATAACCAAAAAGACTTTAAAAGATATCCATTTTTCACTGGTTATAAATGACAATATAGCTTGTTAAGTGATGAAGAGAAATAAAATAAAACTTTGAACTTACAACAATATAATTACACTACAATGCATATTTTTGAAAAAAAATAATGATGAAAGAAAAGAAAAAAATAATCAAGAAATCCATGGATTTAAATACTACCTGACCCCAACACCCATTATTTTAAGAGAATATATAATACTATGATTAACATACTTCTAAAAATGAGTTTGAAATGTAATTATAAATTAAAAATGAAATTAACATTAGAAAACAAATTCTAAAGAACACACAATTCTATAAGCAAACCTGACCCCAACACCCATTATTTTAAGAGAATATATAATACTATGATTAACATACTTCTAAAAAATGATTTTGAAATGTAATTATAAATTAAAAATGAAATTAACATTAAAAAACAAATTCTAAAGAACACACAATTCTATAAGCAAATTCTAATGATAAAAAAAAGTTTTTTTGAGAATGAACTTATAATTATATTTAAATAATTTAAAAAATAATAATAAAGGAGATATGCTCTGTTTAATCTAGTTCAATTAAAATATCTGAAAAGAAAAATATTAATAAAATAGTTTGTCCAAAATGGACCTAACCATAAAGACTTAAAAGTAATAAAAGAGCTAAATGCAAAATAAATTAATATAAAAAATCAATTAAAACTGATAATTAAACATACAGTAGAATTTCATTGGCTCGAACACTGTTGGTGCATTAATATCTGTTCGACCTATCAGGTAGTTCGAAACATGCGTTCGGCCACTGTCGGGTGCTTCCGAAAGCAATTATCAATCGGACAACCTAGCATATTTCCGTAAACCTGACTTGGGCAAGATCGTTCGAATGACAAGTGTAATGAAGTCCCATCAGATGTCAAAATAAACAAAATAACACATTATAAATCTGTTTCAAGAAATATTTGATTTAAAAAGTCGTGCCTTATTAGGCTGCTGTAGAATCACTTCCCACTTTTGATAGTGAGTTCTGCCAGGCATGCCAAAGGCAAGTCACCACCTGGTTCATCATCTTCATCTTTCTTCAAAGTCGGGTCATCATTACAGTTAAGAACAAAACTTGGTGTGACGGACACAATTAGCTATTGTTTTTTGTGTCATCTTACATCAAGACTGCTGCATCAAATACATTGCGTCCAGTACAGTAATTAGCATGTCTGTTTCTGTCTGCTGCTTGAAAGATAATTACAGATAGGTGCTAAATAAACAACACAAGCCAGCATATTATCTAGGTAAAGATTTAATTCCGAATTTATAATAGCTTACATGTACTTCGTTATTGACGTGAAAGGGTCAATGAAAAATTGATAAATAATTATTTCATATTTCTTCTGACAGACTAGCCATTCAAGCTAAACATGTTTGATCTTACTTTTCTGACCAATAAATTGGTTCGAGAAACTTCAGGGATATTCGACCGATCAGCAATAAAATAACAGGGATTAATACAGAGAAAAATCCTTAGTTCAACAATACCGGTAGGTTCGACTGTTTGGCATTCGAGCCAACGGAATTCTACTGTATATTTAAATGGGATACCAAAAGGTGTAAGTATGAACCAAGTTTACATGGTTTGTCAAAAATTAACAACCCTGAAACTTAGAATCAAGAGGTTAATGGAATGTTGATTTTTGCCAATAAGTGACACCAGTTACAAGCACAAAATGTAGTTGTTAAGTCTATTATAGTACACTAGTAGCCTACTTACATTATATAATAATAGTTTAACTTACAGGAAAAGCTATCACTCTGTCTAATGGATGAACCCTTGATTTATAACTGTCTTCGTGTTGAATTTTGTACTGTTTTAATGAAGAAGATTAGAAATAAATTATTTTAAATCTGTTTCATTTGTATATTTATAAATAGATTATTTTTAAAAATTATCTTCTATCAGTCAACAGGTGGAACACATAAAAAAATGGTTCAGTGTGTAGAATAAAGGTAATAATTTTCTATTTTATTATTTACAAATCAATTATAGTTGCCATTCCAACCTGAAGAGCTTGCAGAAATCTCTTGCAAGTACATTTCTCTCTGGGACATGTCTATTGAAATTTCTTGCAACAATTCTCTGGGACATGTCTATTGAAATCTCTTGCAACAATTCTCTGGGATATGCCTCTTGAACTCTTGCAACAATTCTCTGGGAAATGCCTCTTGAAGTCTCATTTGCCTGGGACATGGTACGGCTTGGATTACAATCCTGTTTTAGTGATAATGACTTGATTTAGGAGGACTGTGAGTAACAGGAAGAGACAGATAGTTGTGCGTCTATAGTAGGATAATGACCTGAACCTGAATTAAAGCCTAAAGTTGCTATCTTTAACTTATTGCAATGTACCTGCCACCTTCAGATGTTGTTCAGGCAGCTGCAACCCAACCCCTCCTCACCCCAACCAATACCACCATCACATGAGGGCAGTTTCAGTTGAGCCAGTGGCTTGGGAAGTACATTTGAGAAAAATTGTCGAATTTTCTGTGTCTTTACTCCTGTAGCCATTGATGCTGTTAAAATAAAATGCACCACCAGACTCTATTTGGTCACACAGTATGACTATGTTCTTGCCAAAAGAAGTTCCGTTTCTACTTTTATACACAGTACAAAGACATTTAAAAAAAAAAATTTTTTAACTAGTATGTTGTCAATGCATTAATCCATTTTATATGGAACCCTGTAGACTTCAGTATCCCTTTAATTATAGATAATATAATATGGTAGAAAATCGGTAACAATATACAATCACTTTTATTTTAAACCCATCCATTACTAGTATTTTAGATATTCATTTACTTCATAATGTCCACAAACATGATTTACTAGACTTTAATCAATATAATAGTTAGAAATAATTTTACTCACAATAGCTGCTTTATATTTTTTATATTTAGATTTCCTGTCTTGATTAAATTTGGCTTTTTGAGTACGTTTTTCTTCACCGTATCTATAATCAGAACCTTCTTCCTGTAAAATGCAAACAAACCTCAATAAAAAATTAATTATTAGTTTTTCAAAATTGGGAATAAAAAAGTTGAGAATTTTCAGTTACTTTACCAAAAGCAGAAAATTTCAACAAATATTTTACAATACATTTCATAATCAGTTGCACAGAATACTTTTGTGAAGGCAATCTAATAGTTTCACATGTATCAGAAACTTTCATTGTATCAATGCGATAGTTAGTTAGTCAAATCAAAATCTTTCACTGCGTTCTTATGATAATCAGTTTACTCACATGAAAAGCTCTCATTCAGTCCATAAAATAATCAACAACCACAAATAATAGATGGTTGAAATGATTAAATGTCTTTCAATCTCCTAAACAATATTTTAGCAAAACAACCTTTCAGTTATTTGAGGATGCTGTGAATATTAATGACAAAAATAGAGCTTCTCACATTACCAAATTGAGAATTGTTCGAGATCAAACTTGCTTTATGAATATTTTGAACTAAGAAATTCTTATGTAATGATGTACCCACACAATGTTTAATAAAACACAAGAAAGTGCAATTATACATTCATTGTTGATAATTTCTACAAACATCATTTTTTATCCAGAAATAAATATTATAGGTTTTACTTACATATGGTTTCCTTTTAATATCTCTGCTGTCTCTTCTTTTTTGTGCAAATGCAATAGCCTGAACTAATGATGTCTCAGACAGTGAATGTTTAGAACCCTATGGATAACAAAACATTCCACTGAGAAGTAATGTTATAAATTTTTAAAATACCTTTAATCTGGACATTGATTTATTACATAGTTTAAGTGAAGTGAATTAATTTTAATGTGCTTTATTTTTCTGAGCTAACTAAGTGATTATCAAGCATGCACACATTCTGATTTAAGCCAATGTATGATTATGATTGTTCAAAGCAGAAGTGAAATATAATACCGTTTTGGGCTGTTGTTTTCGTAAATAGATAAAACAAAACAGATAATTATCCTTTTTATGCTTTAGACGTTTAAATTTCATTCACCAACAGTATGTTAAAAGCTTTCAAAACCACCATAAGTTATCTCCCCTTATCTCGCCTTCAATACCCTAAATCAGCACTGCTATACAAAAAATTAAACAAATAGGCTTTCACTCGCAATTATTCATGTTTTCTGAGAGCACCACGTTCTTTGCAAGGCGAGGGATAAAAGAACACACAGAGGGTTCATAAAAAGCAATTTACCCCTCATAATGCTTCTACAATGAATCTATTTTGTTGACATGTTAAGCTATATAGTTAATTAATCAAAGTAATGCATGAGAATAACTATAAACAATTTATTAACAAATGCATGGACGCGGACGTCAAAGATGACACCTGCAAAAACAGGGACAAAATTATATCGATAAAACAATTTTCAACTGAAAATGTTTGTAACAAAAAATTGTCTAAAAAATATGTCAATTAAAACACATTTTTTAAAAACCTAAAATGAATGTAGTAAATAAATACTAATAAATAACAAGGATATACACACAAGGAATAGCCGATCTCTGGTTTAGCTGACATGGGGTGGAATTTCAGAGAATTACATATGGCGAGATGCCGAGACGGGGTATAAACATTAGAAACCATTGCTCTGCCCACCAGGGTAGAAGGGTTTTGTACAACGGCAAACAAAATAAAATATTGTTGGAACTTCGTCCTTCTTAAGACTTTGTTGCTTTTTCGGAACAACTTCTGTTTCCTTCAACAATTTTAAAACATCCGGATCATATACAAAACAATATTTTTTTTCAAAATATGCCGAGCAAAGTATTACAGGCTTTTGTCTTAATCAAACAATGACTTTGGAAAATGAAAAGAATGACAGTCCACATCCTTTGTATACTCTATACAATTCAATGCGACACAAAGAAAAGACTTCAAATAAGTGAAACATTGAATAGTGAATGGACTGACTAACCTTGCCTGGCTTTGTACACAATAATGTACGGAAACTACCGAATCTTTCCAAAAACTATCGAATGCCGTTAAATTTTAATGTATAATTTTATTTTGTTTTAAAACAAAATTATGTGATTTTATTCAAACAAATTGTTAAACTAATTAATTTATAATACTATATTGAATATAATGACCACGGAACTGGCTATATTTCACTTCTGCTTTAACAATCCCCCAGCATAAAAAAGAAACATTGGCTAATGGGATAAAACTATCAGTTATAGTGCTGTGTATTCAATCAAAGTACGTCAGTTAATTAGCTACATGTATGTAGTACAGTAAAGTGCTTTTAGAACGAACATGCTTATAACAAACTACTGGATAGAACGAATTGATCGTAAAGTTCTGTTTTTTCTCCTTATTTATTAGTAACAAATTTTAATGTTTAGAATGAACTGTGTATAACGAATTAATTTATAAAATGAACCAAATATTTTGTCCTAAATGTCAACTTCAGTGTAAACTAGTGTGTATACAGCGAACCAAATATACCTTTTGTTAAAGTAATTTGCAATTTACCAGTCAGTGACATTATCGATAATGCCAGCAAAACAACCACTCTTAAAATATCAATCAGTGAAGGGCTGCATATTTTTATTTTGAAACATGGTGTTAGGATTAAATTTGTGAGCAGTATGTTCTCATTTTGCGGCCTGAGTGGAAATAAACTTTGTCTTTGTCCCTGTTGGCATGTGTTAAGTCTCTGTCGCTTCACTGCGGCTTTATTATCATTTCAATGGTATCCAAAAAGAACTACCTAGCATTAATTAATCGGATATTGTGTTTGAGATTAGGTAACACAAATATTAGAAATTGTTCTACAGTCTTCGGTAGATGTGCAATCATGACGGAGAGCAAATTGTGTAAGAGACAAACACTTAATCTTGATACCAGATTGCAAATTAGATCAGCTGTTGTTTCCAAATGTGACTGACTGAACCCTTATTTAATTCAAAATGTTTTATTTATACATTTGTGATAATAAATGAACTGTTTAAAAAGAAAACTAATATTTGTGTAAATGGTGTTTGAATCTGAATTATCCAAAATGGCAGCCAACTTTCATAAAATGTGTACAGCGAACTACTGCTATAATGAACCAAAAATCATAGTCCCTTGCAGTTCATTGTAAGAGTACTTTACTGTAATTGTGCAATAATAATAAACAGAACATCAAACTTGTTACCATTATTATCAAATTATGTCCCAAATGTAATAATTTTTCTTTGTCAGGAGCTTAAGTGAGAAAATCTTATCTTTATCACTCACAGCAGGTGACATACGTCGTTTTAACGTTTCAATTAGGTCTTGATAACTGTACTGTATATCAGGTTCATCATCTCCTATCTGTAAAAGCATATAACACAATAATTAAATATTTAAATTATTAGTTTTTCATCACAGGGATAAAAAAAAAGTTCAGCAAGACCATAATTACTTTGTCTAAGGCAGGAGACTATTTCTATTTCATAGTAATTTTACAGAGTTTTTTTTTAAATGTCCATCAATTTAACGGTACAGAAGTTTTCATTATGTCAGTCTCTTTCAACCAGACTTTGGTTTCTTTGACCTACACCACAAGCATCTGGTCAATGTCTGTGTTAGCTCCTGTTACCAACTGAGGACATTTCAACCCTTTTGTTTTAAATAAAATGGTAATGCCATTAAGGTAAGTCAGTAATGCTTAAAAATTATTTACACATAAGACATCATGGACCAATCAAATTACTAAATCAGTTCACTAAAATCAAAATCTATCACTGTATACCTCTGATACCAGTTTACTGAAATCAAAATCTTTCATGTCAAACAATCAGTTTATTCAAATGAATTCTTTCATTGTTTCTGTCTGATAATCTGTTTAGTAAAATATAAATCTTTCATTACATGTATGTCCATCTGATAATCAGTTTACAAAAACCAAATCTTTCATTGTGTCCATCTGATTAATGTCTAAAAACAAATTAAAATAATAGTGTATTTCTAGGAATCGAAAAAAATAGATATGGTCAGTAGTTATTTTTATGAGCATAAATTAATTGTCTCTAATAATTTTACTGAAAACCAAATTAGTAGTATATTGAATAAAAAGATTAGAATTGGACCTTTTACCACGTACGTTTGGTTGCATGGGTGTTCTCAACACAGAAAATAAATGACTGTCTGAAGGAAGGTATTTTCTGAATATTTGCTCAATTCATCCCAACTCAAAATAACTGCAGCATAAAAGATATTGAAACACAAGTTTAGTGTGTTCAAAATGATTATATTAGGATTATATTATTTGTAAACACTGATCCAAAGTAGTGGAGTAAAGCTGAAATTTCCATCTGGACTTAACAGTAATTTTATGTGACCATTTCAAGTTATTAACAGATTACTTAGTGATTTTGCGAGTGACTGAAAAGTTAATTTATTGTCCACATGATATAATCAATTTAACTTACTTCATCAGTCTGAGAATAACTTGACGTTGTGCTTACTTCTTCGTCTGCTGATTTTGTTGATGGTGCACAACACTTAAACAAAGGAGATAATAATATTAATACTTAAAATATTTTAGTCCTTATAAAGATTAAACCCTATATTTTTTGGCAGAAACATCAAATTTAGCTCAGAACATTTCTGGAGATTTCTAATCATTATGAAAGATGACAAACAAATTCAAAATGGCTGTAAAGATTAAATATATAAGCTGTGGAACAAATATTTTAGGTTCAATTTATTCCGAACAGACATAAGTAAACGAAATAGACAAAATTAACATGTTCAAAACAAAAACAACATTCCAAGCAACATTTTTATGGATATGATGGCATGAAAAAACTGTTACTGTGTTCAAAACCATATCATTAGATAAATGGTGATGACAATAAAGCTCAAGTGTTTAGGTAATACATGTATATGAAGAGTTTCATCACAAAATGTGATATCTCATTTTTGACATTTAGAGAAAGAAAAAAAAATTGTGAGTTTTATGTGATAATGTGATGTTTATGCATGGTGCTTATCATGTATTGGAACAAAAGCATATGTTCTATCATGCTCATATATGGCAGATGTCATGTTCTGCAAACAATTACAATGTGAACTTTGAGAACCGATGCAAGCCTTTCATTTGGGTTTTTTAATTTGGTGCTCATCACGTTTTGCGATGAAACTCTTCATATATTCTGTCAACATAGAAAATTTCTGAAAACTTAATTATATATATTTTGTAAATTAGTATAATATGTTACTACTCACAGAATTTTTTTTTTTTTTTTCATAATATTTTTCATATATTTCGTCTTCAGCAACAGATTGTCCATATCCATAACCTGATTTCTATAAAAGGCAAACAAAACATCAGTTAACAGAAGGCCTCTGGGCCTAGACTGTTTCAATATTTAATTAGTAATTTTAAAATTAAAAAAAAATTAAATTATTGATTTTTTAAAAATCTCTCTCAGTTTACCAAGATCATAAGAGAGAACTGCTTCAAGTTTTAGGATTATCCCATTAAAACTGTATGAGGCAAAAAACTATTTACCAATACACTACTTGTGTGTTGCATTTTGACTGGAGTTTTGTGCATAATGAACATTGGTAATTTAAATCAAATAATGCCTGTCTGTATTAAATAATTAATATAGGATCACCTTTATTAATGATGTCATCTGCTACTAGCAAATCTATCACAATGAAAACATCAAAGGTTATTAGATTTACAAGATTTCTGTTTTCAAAACGCAAGATGTATTTTATAATATTTAAATATTGTAAAATAAAACAGTTATTTCAACACCTGTTGTTTTTGTTTCTGGCCTTCAAATGCAATGATTTATTACAGAAAACACTGATTCATTCTGGTTTACGATTATTTAATTTCTATTCATTTACAAAATAAATGTAATTGCAGCAAATCTTAAATTGTTGGTAGGAAGTATTGTTTATTAAAAAAATACATTCATTTAATTTTTTTAATCTTCTTTTTTCCTTTTTCTTTTTAAGAGAAAACAGACAACTTTATTAAAACTGCATTTGTTTTTTTGTTACATAGTAAAAACAAATATGATAGGCAAGAGGGTGGTAAATGTCCTAAACTCAGACTTTAAATTAAACGATCAAATATCCAATGAAAATGGGGAAATATATTTATGGAATTTTTTCGAGTAGTAATGACAGCATTTTCCTTTCTGTAAAAATATAGTAAAATCAATCGTATTTAGTGGTCACAATAGCCAGAGCAACCCAAAGAAATGACAAATTACTGACATTTTGAAATATTTTCTTAGTGCAAATTACCATTTGGGTTATAAATATAATGATCTCGCCTCCATGTAAAATTCTTTAATCCCACTGGTTGTTTGCCAGTTGACAAATAACCTTATCTCCCTGTAGGCAGAGTCAATTGTTCTTATACCCCATCTCAAATTTTCAACAATTTACTGCCACCCCAACTATATTAAAAACAAACTTTGTAATCAATTAAGTATGTTTGCCGACACAAATACCATTTAACTAACACGAGTAGCGAATTCTATTTATCCAATAATTCTCATAAAATAGTTTATTATATCAATATTTAGAAAAACAAAAAAAAGTGAATTCTGCATAAACCGCGGATTAATATGAGTCGCTGTCGAT
>JAULBS010121398.1:0-14143 GCA_032355785.1 Symmetromphalus regularis | reverse complement strand
TTTAATTATAAGGAATGTTTCTTATTTCTTTTAGATTCATCGGGGTATGAACAAAAAAACATCCGCAAACTTTTGTGTGAACGGCTTCGCCGATTCACACAGTTAGCGGATGTTTGTTTTGTTTATACCCCGATGAATCTAAAAGAAATATAAAACATTCCTTATATGCATCCATTGTCTTTAACTATAGACATTTTCAATAGTTTGCAAATAATCTACTCTATCAATCTGAAAGGGGAAAACAGTTGTTATCGTGTTCAAAACAGAAGACCTACTGTCCCAAAAGCATAATTCAGTTGCAATAGTTGTTCAATAATTATGATAATCATTACAATACTGTGGCATATTTTTTGTTATGTAATATTATTTCCACTATTACATTACTATTTAATATCATAAACCGATCCATCGGGGAGGGGGAAGGAAAAGGGTCAAACGATTCGACCCTCTTTGTTAATCTACTATTTTTCCCATTATAATTGGATTTTAGCTTGCCAACACCACCATCAATATTTTCTTCCCATTATATATAAATTCTAGCCAAAATTTATTCAATGTCTTCACTATCTTTCAAACTCCCTTGTCCGCAAGGAATATTACTTTTTGTGCGAGAGGAGGGTACACTAGGTACTGAAGATATGAAATATTTGGCCTCAAATTAGCTATGATCAATATACCCAGGAAAACCTGTATCCTAACAGCAAGAGAACGATTTAAAAAAGAAAATTGTGTCTTATAGAATGAAAGATTAATTTACGCGTTGTTAAGATGCAGCGATTGAAAAATCAATGGTTTCTTTAAAAAAAAACCACCTTAATAATAATAAAATGTCCTATGCATCGCTCGCGTCACTCACGTGAATTTACGAAACAGCTTAAATAAGGCAAACTGACAAAAGATATTAATGTTTTAAAAAAGGTTTATGCTACATTCATTATCTGTAATGCCAATCATAATAGACGACCAATCCCATTATATTTGATATCTCAGTACTGGATGACAAAACTGATTAAGCCAATGTGGCAATGTCGACAGATCGATAAACATAATGTGCAAACTTGAAACGATATTCACAGAACCTAAGCTGTGAATATACTGGTCACAAAAGATTACAGCATAAAAAATAACAATATCTCAATCAGTGTATGAAACTAGTCGTTTTTTTTTTTTAAGCCGGTGTAACATTTAATGTACACTCCCCCGGAATATGCACTCCCCAGTCATTATTATACGTATAATAAACACTCTCCAGTTAATATTATACGTATAATGTACACTCCCTCAGAATTATTTGCACTCCCCCTAGTTATTATTATACGTAAATATACACTCCCGTTATTTACTGTGTTTTTAATATACAAGATTACCCAATTATTGTTCCAGCTAATGTATAGAGCGCAGAGGCGTTGGAACCAGAGGATGGTCGGTCTAGGGCTTCAGCCCCCCTCCCCATAACTCTCATAAATATATTCCTAATTCATCGTTGAATTATTCACCGGCAGGTTCTGATGTTCAGAAGCTGAAGCAACCCCCTCCTTCCCCCCCATATGAATTTCGTTCCAACGACCCTAGAGTGCAACACCTGGACTGACCAAAGCAGGTTATACTTGTATTTCCTTTATTTATTTATTTTTACAAAATTCAAACTCCGTACATATAATAGTGAATGGTGTTTATTTTAATCATTTCGAATATTGAAATGCAATTTTAAGTCACCAGAATAGGATTTTTACCTATTTCTTGAAGGATAGCATAAGCGGGAGGGGGGTGGTCAATAATGAATAGGGGCGTCATCAGTAATTTGAAGGGTGCCGACAATGTACTTACTAAAAGTATATTGTCGCAAAAAACAGGCGCCGCAGATTATGAGGGGGGGGGGGGGCAAATGCCCCCTTGTTAACCCCGGCTGCGTCGGCCCTTGATAAGTGTCCTATGCTTGTCACTAATACTCTAGGAGCCAGGTATGCACTTTTCAGTTCGACTTTCCAGTTTGATTCCTGGTAGTCTGGGGATGAAAACCAGTTTGATCACATGTTCTGGATCGGATGCAATAAGCCGCCATTTTGGATTCAAAACGGCCATCCGTGTAAGCCTATACAGTTAATGCATTAAAAAGCATCAAGATGGGCTTCAAAATATCACTTTTAATATTTTTTAATGATGGTAATGCTATTAAAGTTATTATTATTATTTGTTTTTATAGGGAGTGACCATTACAACCACATTTCATTTATATATCATAACACGGATTCTAATTAAGCAAAAGAGAAATACACAATTAACTTTTAAAGTATTTGTTTTGGGAATGGTAAATTAATTTTGGCACTTATTTCCTGATTGCCCCTCCTGTTTCATCCCCCACCTAGCTCCTAAATATTACACTCAATATTTCAACTTAACTATATATTGTTATTGGTGGTGATGGTGCTGCTGGTGCTGCTGGTGCCCATGGTGGTGGCGTTATCTCAGATTTCCCTTCAGCTTTAATATACAGTGGCGGATCCAGACAATCCATTGGGGTGGGGCCTAAAGAATATACGGATTCTTTAACGTTAATAATAATAATATATTTTGTTATAAATTGCAATTTTAGGGGGGGGGGGTGTAGCCGAGATCCGCCACTGATATATACTTTATGAGAAATTGCAAAAGCACCATAAAAACATTATTAGGGAAGTTCATATAATATGTATAATATTGACTGGGGGGGGGGGGGGTGCTTATTATTCACTGTTAGTGCATATTAGACATATAATATAGATAGGGGAGTGCTTATTAAATGTATAATATGCACTGGGGAATGATAAATACGAATAATAATGACTGGGGTGTGCAAATCCAAGACAGTGCAAATTATATGCGACACCGGCCCAGATGTTTACATAATATTTATGGCCATGCTGGAAAGGTAATCTAGCCTCTACAAACATTTAGTTTTTGCAAATATTGATCAGCTTCTGAACAAAATAACCGCCTTTTACGGCTTTCTCATGATATTATTATGTACTAAATACAAAACATATAGAGGACATTAGATTTGAACAAATGCTTGGTATTTGAACAAATGCTTGGTGTTTGCAACACATGGTTCACATCTCCTGTTAACAGCAAGGGGTCTTTTTTAATATACATTCCAACAAAGCGGGTGGCACCTACCATGGTCTTTGCAACACCATTCATGGACCACTAGCTGGAAATAAAAAAATAGCCCAATGGGTCCATTTGAAGAGTATCGATCTCAGGCTAAAGTTGTACAATTGTTTTGATTTATTAATCATCGGCTATTGGATGTCAACATTTGGTTAATTGTGATACGAAGTCAAGTGTCAGCCAGCGTTCGACGGACTTTGGATTTCATTGTGAAACAATGACGTGGCTTATTTAATTATAATTCTTCTACGATAAATCTTTTCATACCAGCGTTATATCAGAGATCTAGATATGGCGATCAGTCTGCCATCTTCTGGAAGTTATTATACTATACTATTATACACGTTGTATTTAAAAGGTAAATTTAATTCAGGGTTAATTTTTCTACCTTAACGTTTTACATGCTCTATGGTGATGGCGACTGGCATCTTCTGAAGATTGATGGCAAGTCGTACTATTTAAACAGAAGGTTAATTTAATTCAGGATTCAACGTTATACTGTCACGTTTTTACACGCTCTGTGTCCTGAAAGATCATAAAGTATCACAACATATTTCCCCAAAACGTGAGTTTTTACGCATATCTGTGAAAGTGAAAATTATCTCCGAATACTCTCAGAAATTCCTGTAAAACCAAAAGCAATGTGTCTGTTTATCCTCAGTAGTTGAATTTCCTTTCTATTAATCATTTCGAGTTTGATCACGTCTGCATCAGCAGAGAGAGAGCCATTACAAATATTATTTTTGTCTGTTTATATACATAATTTGAAGCGAATGGCGGGCAAACGGCCGCTAATATCGTATTATACAGGCACAGGCAAGCCAGTGTGCGTAATGTAGCATCGGTATTCAACCAACCGAATGAGTTATATTAAAAAACGAAGAAAACAGTCTTTGAGAGAGGAAAAGCTAACCCTGAACCCACCCCCAATTCAGACACGCGCTTGATTGAATAGGTTCATTAATGTCTGGGTTTTTTTTTTTTTTTTTTTTTTTTTTTTTTTTTAAACTGTAGTGGGGAAGGGGCCAGATATAAAATTAAAATTTATCAATAATTGATGGGTGAGATCCCCTCACCCACTGCGACATCTGTCCCTCTGGCTACACAAGTGGTAGTCCGAGTGGTAGTCCATTAATTAATAAATAAGGCAAATCAACATATTATCATTCATGGGTGTAGGAACGTTTGAAAAGGCGTGTGTGTATGGGGAGGGGGCAAATGTCATGTATATGTCACGTTTGTAGGGGGAAGGCAAATGTATCAAACACGTATCATGTTAGAAAGAGTGCAAATGTGACATATACATGACATTTGCCCCCCCCCCCACCTTTTCAAACGTTCCTACACACATGAATGAAAATATATTGATTTGCCTTATGTTTAATTAAGAGAGGGCAAATGTATAAAACACGTATCATGTTAGAAAGAAGGTAAATGTGTCACATACATTAAAAATAGAACTGATCACTTTTAGCTGTCACATTTTTTATTTTACAATTAAAACCCTTTTCTTACTACAACGCGCACTTTGCGTTTTGAGAACGACTCTGGGCAACACTGTCGCCAAACGAATATTTCAAGTGGGTGGTCATCTGGCGAAATTTCGGTTTTGAAAATGGGAGTTTGTGGAAGCTTTGCACACACATCGAGATTTTTGCTTGTTATGCGTTTATTAGCGAACTAGAAAATGTTTAATCTAAAGGTAAGTACTATTAGATTTATCAATAGTTTTCTTTATTAAACTGGATTTGCTGACTACTCGTTGGTAGCCAAAAGTCCCCCCATAAATAACAATGAGTGTATTAAAAATAAAGCAATTTTTTTAAATGATGGCTACATATGACATAACCGACTAAGGTACTGCATATCGGGCATCTTTTAAAAATGATTTGAACAAAATCGTGACAATAATGGCAAAGATAAGGCCATTTATGTATCGCTACCGCCAAAAATGAAAACTGCCACAAAAAGTGAACAATAAGGATTTATTAATCGAATTTTGTATATTTGATTTAAACACCAAATTGTACACATAATCAGAATGTAAAATAAAGCAATATGAATGCATTTACAGTTAGTTGGTAACTTGTAAACTAATAAGAATTGTAATGTTTATGTTAAAATAAGTTACATATATTTAAAAAAATTTTTTAACGATTTAGTAAAGTGACTGACTATTTTCAGCTATAAAAAACATACTATATATGACATACCCTAATAATATACAGCATATTAGCTAATTGTTAAAACACATTTGAGCAAAATGGTGACAATTGTGACAAAGATATGACCATTTATTTATCCCTACCACCTAACATTAAAAATACACTAAATTGTACCATAAAAATTTATAAATAATTTTTACTGAATTAATCTGTACCAAACATGGCACATGTACTATCTTTCTTTTGTACTTATTATTGGTTGCCTATATTTTTATATTGTAGCTATATTTTTCTTACATGTACAGAAGTTATGATAATATAACATGCTTATGGAATGGAACGATATGTACAAAAACATAGTTTTTCAAATATTTTATTATCCATAATTTAATACTGCTGGATTTAGAAGTATTCAGGAGAGTCTTATCCATAAAATAAAACCAAAATCTTGTGTCAAAACTAATATTTTGTTTGAAAATTGATACAGTAACGTATAATGTTGATTTACACATACGCAAAAAAAAAAAAAAAAAAAGGATTTTGGAGTTAGGTAGACCTTATGGCCTCAAAAAGTAAATAAGACACTCCCAGGCTTCGGGACTATATCCCACGACCTTAATAAGTTTAGGTCATTATCAGGGAACATTTCACCTACAAAACTGGGAAGTTTCATACTTCTGTTGATTTCCAGCATCTCAAAGATACAAATGATTATTCCCTGCAACAAATTATCAATAGACGACAGTACTGCCAACTATCTTGAATACATCTAGATCCAGAAGTATTGAATTATGGCTAATAAAATCTTTGAAAAACTATATTTTTATGTACATATCTTCATATCTCAAAAGCATGTTATATAATTATTATCATACATTACATACATACACGAACATAATTACTACACTATTTAACATGTGGGCAACCAATAGTAAGAAAGATATTAGTTGTACCATGTTTAATTAAGATTAATTCAGTAAAATATTATTTATTAATTTTTATAGTCTAATTTATTTTATTTTTCATTTTTGTTTTCGGAGGGGGGTAGGGATAAATCATTGTTCATATCTTTGCCACTATTGTCATTATTTTGCTCAAATATGTTTTAACAAATGGCTAATATGCTGCATATTAGTACAGTATGTCACATGTAATCATATTTAAAAAATTGATTGAATTGTAGCTAAATATAGTCAGTCACCTTACTAAATCATAAGAAAATCTGTAACATGCTTTAACATAAAAAATTCAATTCGTATTAGTTTACAAGTTAGCAGTTAACTTTAAATGGAATCATGTTGCTTTATATTATATTCTGATTATGTGTACTATTAGTGGTATAGATTAAGTAAAAGTTTATTAATAAATCCGTATTGTACTCTTTTGGTTAGTTTTCATTTTGGGGGGTAAGGATACATAAATGGCCGTATCTTTACCATTATTGTCACCATTTTGGTAAAATTTATTTGGCAAATATACTGCATATTACTAGGGTATGGTACATGTAATCATATTTTTAAAAAAAATGGTTGAGTTATAGTTAAACAGTCAGTCACCTTACTAAATCATGAAGAAAATCTGTAACATTTTTTAACATAAAAATTATAATTCTAATTTACAAGTTAGCAGCTAATTTTAAATGCAAAAATATTTCTTTATATCACATTCTAATTATGTGTACTATTAATGGTGTAAATTAATTAAATATTGCACATTTGTTTGTATTTAGGGAAAAATAATGGGTATATCTCGGTTATCGTAGTGATGATTTTACTCAGATCTTTTTAAAGGACGACTAATATGCAGTTCCAAAGTGTGATATGTCATATATAGGCACATTTTAAAATGTAGCAGAGTTATGTAGTATAGGTAAATATAGACACTCACCTTTTTAAATCGGAAAAGAAAATGGAACATTGTTTTACTTTAAAATGACAACTGTTATTACTTACACAAGAAAGTTAAAAATTCAGGTATTTTATTTGCTGCCGAAATAAGAAATGGGGTGTGGGTTCTTTAATGATGATTTAGTCATAGATTAATTGCACCAATCCAACATTACTATATACCATAATAACCAGCAGGGCAGAAGCTTTCATTTGGTATATAAAACGTGTTCCAAAACCATTTACTGGTATCATAGTGAAGAGAATAGTGAGCATACATATTTTTGTATGACGTTGTCAAAAACTTAAAAGTTTTTTAAGATACTGAATTTTAAAACTTGAAATAAATATTGTTCCACTGAATGGATTTTGTGGAGGTTTTATACGCTATATGGTAGACACCAATAGTCAAAATAAAATTGGTTTCATTATTATTGCAATTAGTGGGGGTGGGGGTGGGTCAAACCCTAGATTGACTGGACTATAACCACCATGCTTGAATGTGACGTCACATGACGTGAGGTGACGTGTCGTTTGTTTTATGGCGTCTGTCACCTGTTATAGACATTCTAACATGTTAGAATGTTAGCATGTCTCCATCATTATAAAATCTTCAGACTTCCCAGCCTGAGGTGAAGGATCCCTGAAAAAAACCTAAGGAAAGCATCCCGGGCATAATCTCATATGAAATTTTCAGGCCATACAACGAGCATCTAGGACTGGACTAGCTGTGGTGGATAGGACAGTGTAGTTAACTGCGAGCGTCAAAGGTGTGAAATTCAGCTATGAGATACAAACATTTTCATTTTACTTCCGAGTAGAATTCCTTCTGATGTGGAAATTGATGTCATCTTATTAGACACAATGATACTTGCTCACCGTATGCCTATTTTAAATACCGACCTTTCTTTCAGGCATGAGATACGGTATTAAGGCTATACTACTCGAGGTTATGGTATTTAGCAACATTGTGTTCCGGCCAAATATTGGTCAGGCTCAAACCTGACTAGTCTGATTCTTTCTAGCGCCTAATCGTTTGCAACCTTTTTTTTAAATTGCCTTTTATCGACTTAGATCGAGCCAAGCACATTGTCTAACCAATGCAAACTCACCACAGCACCTTCCATTGCTTTAACCGACAGGTGCTTTCATACAACTAAGGTTGAAGCACGCTGTCCTGGACACAGATCTCATTCAACAGACAGAAGATAAATTATTGCTAATATAGGCACCGTGGAGTAGAGGTCGGGGGGGGGGGGATGCCCCCACAATTTTGGGGACAATCAATACAAAAATCAATTAAAAAAAATAGTTTTGCTGAATAAATATATATTTTCAGGCTCGGCGACAAAATAAAATGGCCGAAATCCGGAAAATTTTCGAAATACAAGAGGGTTCCTGCAGGAATGCTGCCGCTGCCCTAACTTTCAAATGCATACCGCGGGCCCTATAATAAGAGCGAAAAACCTCTCTCCCGTCACTATTGAGCTATGTGTCCGATCATCGTGTATGCGTCTACCATAGACTCTTGACCTTTCGTGCCTCGCACCAGATCTCTGTCAGAATAACACACTATGCCATTCATGTCAGAAAATATAGTTTTTTTCTGGATATAATACAATGCGATCACGTAGTCTACAGCATTTACAAATGACCCCCTGTATCTGGGCATTGTCTTCGCTTTGTTGTCAACCAGTACTGACATATCACGGAGATAGGCTCATGGGATTTTATACACCTCGTCTAAAGAGAATCTCAAATGTATTCTGTTGTATTGAATTTATCAATAAACTAATTTCTTTACCATTATGTTTGTAGCCGTGCAATTTCAACAGGGAGATCTGTACTAAATAGACACCCACCCAAAAGAAATAATTATTTGACACACCAGCACATTATTTGTTCAGTAACTACTAGGTGTACACCATATGGTCTTAAGACGAAACGTTCTAACGCCATATAGGTATCACTTTCCGGTTAGAAGCAACACATCTTTTAAATGCGCTTTCCCACAAGACATAGCACTCGTGTTGCTACACAAGTTTTGGACCACTGGCTGAAATGAAACATAAAAACAAATGGGTCCGCTGATTAGGACTGAACACAATTAGAGTTATAATATAAGATGACCAAGAATTTAACATTTAAAAAACTCATAAATACAACCGCACCCTAAAAAAAAACATATCTGTAACCACGTCTGCGAAAATCAGATAAAATTAAACGAAAACAGATAATTATTTTTAAATTATATTTTCTGATAGCCGATGGTCATAAGAGTGAACTTTCCAAATAGTTCGGCTCTAAGTCATTTTATTGGAACATCTATAATAGGCGGCAGACGTCATAAAATAAACATGTTAGAATGTCTATAACAGATGACAGTCGGCATAAAACAAACATGTCAGAATGTCTATAACAAGTGACAGTCGGCATAAAATAAACATTTTACAATGTCTATAACAGATGACTGTCGGCATGAAACAAATATGTTAGAATGTCTATAACAGGTGACATTCGCATAAAACAAACATGTTAGAATGTCTATAACAGGTGACAGTCGACATAAAAAAACATGTTACAATGTCTATAACAGGTGACTGTCGGCTTGAAAAAAACATGTTAGAATGTCTATAACAGGTGACAGACGGCATACAACAAAGATGTTAGAATGTATATAATAGGTGATAGTCGGCGTAAAACAAACATGTTAGAATGTCTATAACACAGAACAGTCGGCATAAAACAAATATGTTACAATGTCTATAACAGGTGACAGTCGGCATAAAACAAACACATTAGAATGTATATAACAGGTGACCGTTGCATAAAACAAACATGATAGAATGTCTATAACAGGTGACTGCCGGTATAAAACAAAAAACGTTAGAATGTATATAACACGTGACCGTCGCATAAAACAAACATGTTAGAAAGTCTATAACAGGTGACAGTCGGCATAAAACAAACATGGTAGAATATCTATAACAGGTGACAGTTGGCATAAAACAAACATGTTAGAATGTCTATAATAGGTGACTGTCGACAAGAAACAAACATGTTAGAATGTCTGTAACAGGTGAGAGTCGGCATAAAACAAACATGTTAGAATGTCTATAACAGGTGACAGACGGCATCAAACAAATCTCTTAGAATGTATATAATAGTTGACAGTCGGCATAAAACAAACATGTTACAATGTCTATAACAGGTGACAGTCGGCATAAAACAAACACGTTAGAATGTATATAACACGTGACCGTAGCATAAAACAAACATGTTAGAATGTCTATAACAGGTGACAGTCGGCATAAAACAAACATGTTAGAATGTCTACAACATATCACAGTCGGCATAAAACAAACATGTTAGAATGTCTATAATATGTGACTGTCGACATGAAACAAACATGTTAGAATGTCTGTAACAGGTGAGAGTCGCATAAAACAACATGTTAGAATTTATATAACAGATGACAGTCGACATAAAACAAACATGTTAGAATGTCTATAACAAAGAGCAGTCGCAATAAAACTAACATGTTAGAATGTATTTAATCAGGTGACAATCTGCATAAAATAAACAAGTTAGAATGTCTATAACAGGTGACAGTCGGCATAAAACAAACACATTAGAATGTCTATAACAGATTACAGTCGTCATAAAACAAACATGTTAGAATGTATATAATACGTGACAGTCGACATAAAACGAACATGTTAGAATGTCTATAACAGGTGACAGTCACAATAAAACAAACAAGTTAGAATGTCTATAATATTAGACAGTCGACATAAAACATACATGTTAGAATGTCTATAATATGTGACTGTCGACAAAAAACAAACATGTTAGAATGACTATATCAGGAGACAGTCGGCATAAAAAAAATGTTAGTTTCTCTATAACAGAGAACAGTCAGCATAAAACAAAGATGTTAGAATGTCTATAACAGGTGACTGTCCACATAAAACAAACATGTTAGAATGTATATAACAGGAGACAGTCGACATAAAACAAACATGTTAGAATGTCTATAACAGGTGACAGTCTGTAAAAAAAGATATTAGAATGTCTAAACAGGTGACAGTCGGCATAAAACAAAGATGTTAGAATGTCTATAACAGGTGACAGTCGGCATAAAACAAACATGTTAGAATGTCTATAACAGGTGACAGTCGGCATAAAACAAACATATTAGAATGTCTATAATAGGCGACAGTCGCCATAAAACAAACGTTAGAATGTCTATAATATCTCACTGTCGACATAAAACAAACATGTTAGAATGTCTATAATATCTGACTGTCGACATAAAAAAACATGTGAGAATGTCTATAACAGTTGACAGTCAGCATAAAACAAAGATGTTAGAATGTCTATAATAGGTGACAGTCTACATAAAAGAAACAAGTTAGAATGTCTATAACAGGTGACAGTCGGCATAAAACAAAAAGGTTAGATTGTCTATAACAGGTGACAGTCACAATAAAACAAACATGTTAGAATGTCTATAATATGTGACCGTCGACATAAAACAAGCATGTTAGATTGTCTATAACAGGTGACAGTCGGCATAAAAAACAATGTTAGATTGTCTATAACAGAGAACAGTCGGCATAAAACAAACATGTTAGAATGTTATAACAGATGACAGTCGGCATAAAACAAACATGTTAGAATGTCTATGACAGATGACAGTCGCAATAAAACAAAGATGTTATAATGTCTGTAACAGGTGACAGTCTGTAAAAAAAGATATTAGAATGTCTATAACAGGTGACAGTCGGCATAAAACAAAGATGTTAGAATGTCTATAACAGGTGACAGTCGGCATAAAACAAACATTGATAATGTCTTTAACAGGTGACAGTCGGCATAAAACAAAATTGTTAGAATGTCTATAACAGGTGACAGTCGGCATAAAACAAACCTGTTAGAATGTCTATAACAGGTGACAGTCGGCATAAAACAAACATGTTAGAATGTCTTTAACAGATGACAGTCGCAATAAAACAAATATGTTAGAATGTCTATAACAGGTGACAGTCTGTAAAAAAATATATTAGAATGTCTATAACAGGTGATACTCGGCATAAAACAAAGATGTTAGAATGTCTATAACAGGTGACAGTCGGCATAAAACAAACATTTATAATGTCTATAACAGGTGACAGTCGGCATAAAACAAACATGTTAGAATGTCTATAACAGGTGACAGACGGCATAAAACAAACATGTTAGAATGTCTATAATATCTGACTGTCGACATAAAACAAACATGTTAGAATGTCTATAATATCTGACTGTCGACATAAAGCAAACATGTGAGAATGTCTATAACAGGTGACAGTCAGCATAAAATAAAGATGTTAGAATGTCTATAACAGGTGACAGTCGACATAAAAGAAACAAGTTAGAATGTCTATAACAGGTGACAGTCGACATAAACAAACATGTTAGAATGTCTAAAACAGGTGACAGTCACAATAAAACAAACATGTTAGAATGTCTATAACAGGTGACAGTCGGCATAAAACAAACATGTTACAATGTCTATAACAGGTGACAGTCGGCATAAAACAAAGATGTTAAAATGTATATAACTGATGACAATTGCCATAAAACAAAGATGTTGGAATGTCTATAATAGGGGACAGTCGCCATAGAACAAACATGTTAGAATGTCTATAATAGGTGAAAGTCGGCATAAAAAAACATGTTAGAATTTATATAACAGATGACAGTCGGCATAAAACAAACATGTTATAATGTTTATAACATGTGACAATCGGCATAAAACAAACATGTTAGAATGTCTATAACAGCTGACAGTCGGCATAAAACAAACAAGTTAGAATGTATATAACAGGTGACCGTCGCATATAACAAACATGTTAGAATGTTTTAACAGGTGACAGTCTGCATAAAACAAACATGTTAGAATGTCTATAACAGGGGACAATCGTCATAAACATGTTAAATGCATTACACTCCATTACTTGTACAGCTATAGAATACATTTGGCAATAATTGGGTTGTATTGACTTTGATGCAGGTTAGCTGATTTGGAATAACAGAAAAAATGCCTCTTAAGACACCTTGCTTTTTAAAACAGCTATTAACTAAATATAACACACTAGCTTACGTTAAGCTAACCTTCGAAGTCACTATGTATGCCTAAGGATTTCACTTATATTATTCGAAAAGTCCTTATTGTGTCCATTAGCTATTATATTGTGATCCGCGACGCAAGGCTAGTCTAAATAGAGCGAACTAGCTATTTGGTGCTAAAGATAATGAAGATATTTTTTTAGAAGTTGTCTGATATTCACTTATCATTTTTTTGTTTAATATGTTTTCGGTATTTTAATACCAATACTTAATTTGTATGTGTCCTACAAGCAGCAACTCATAAAGCAAATGATAGGTAACAAGCAACATCTCATAATGTGAATGCTATTCAACAAGCGGCGACTCATAAAGCGAATGATAGGCAATAAACAGCAACTCATAAAGGGAATGATAGGCAACAAACATCAACTCATAAAGGGAATGATAGGCAACAAGCAACAACTCATAAAGGGAATGATAGGCAACAAGCAGCAACTCATAAAACGAATGATAGGTAACAAATAACAACTCATAAAGCGAATACTAGGCAACAAGCTGCAACTCATAAAGCGAATGATAGGCAACAAGCAACAACTCATAAAGCGAATACTAGGCAACAAGCAGCAACTCATAAAGCGAATGTTAGGCAACAAGCAACAACTCATAAAGCGAATACTTATGTGGGAAGCTAATCTAACGGTAACATAAATATGTTCATTAGATATTGCTTTCTCCTGCCACCTGGCAATTTGTTAGCTCCACTGTTTGGGACATTAAATCCAATGTTTGGGTAAAGTCGCCAGTTGAGATTATATAGCAAGATAAGAG
>JAULBS010121387.1:0-14144 GCA_032355785.1 Symmetromphalus regularis | reverse complement strand
ATTACCTAAACTGCGCATGTCAAGTTATGACGAATTTGGCGGTAAATACAAGTTAAAAAGACACAATGGGATATCCCATTGTAAAGTCGCAACAGAGTTTTGTTTTATAGCGGGATATCCCGTTGTAAAGTCGCAAAGGGACTGCTTTACAATTTGAGTGTGATAAAGTGCTTCATTCCCCGTACTGATTATGTTTTCTAATTTTCATTTTTAATCAGTTCATTTTTACCAAGTTGACTAAAACTTTATTAATTTTTATTTTGTTAATTATTTTTAGTGGAGGTGGTGGGAGGGTGCTAGATATTTTCTGTTTGTAAACAAATCTGTCGGATAATAGATGAGGTCTTGAGTGACTGGTTCATCGGGCATGCAAAAACATTTGTTAGACAGTTTCAGTCAAAGCTGTAGCAGATGGCTGCCAATTTATTGGTAGGGCATATTAATAGAAACATCTTAAGTAATATTTTGTTTGAAAGGCTAAAAGTGTTAACAATATTTTGACATTAAATTGAAAGCTTTTTTCTTTCTTTTCAATTATGTCAGAATCCACTTTATGGGAAGTAACTTATAGAAACCAAATATAAAATGAACTGTAAGAGTACTGTCCCCTTCTATTTATTGCTATTTGGAACATTGATTGTTTCACGACCCCCCTTCCCCAAGCATAAAAATAAATCGACTTCATAGTTTACGTTTGATCTACTGTGCTTCGTGTTAACAAATTAGTTTTGATATATTTTTTAATTATGATGCTACTAGCATTAAAACATATATATCACCTACTGGGAGTCATTCTTTGGTTAACTTATTATAAATCATCTAAACCGATACTTGGTTTGTGTGGAAACGATTTGCTTAAATTTTTACACACTTTCTTATTCTTTGGTATCTGTTAAAATCTGTCTTAAAACTGGATTTTTATGAAGATTTCTTGTGAACTTATTTTAATCTTATTTTTTATGTATTTCAGTTTTATTGTTTTAACTACGTCTGGTGGTATTATGGACCACGAAGAAGCGAGAAGGAAACATTTGGGAGGAAAGATTCTTGGATTCTTTTTCTGATATATGTGGAAAAAATAAAGACAGATATGGGACATCAGCAAATGTTGATTCATGGCCTTCAATAAAAATTGGCCAAGGGAAAATGTGTTTGATTTTCTTTTTAAGATATTAGTGTTAAACCATACATTTTATATTTGTCCATTTGAGGTGAGAGAGGTTGTTTTTATTGGTTTTAACTTAGCAGTATGTTTGTTTGATCTACCACTGAGATCCTTAGGTCGAGTGATAAAAACTGTTTTTGCTCTAGTTTACATCCCTGGAGACAAGTAAAATTTGAATTACATTAGTGTCCCTCCTGATTTACTCAGTTAAAAGACGACTTATCGAGGTTAAGTGAGCCTCTGTAGTTCAGTGATAGGACATTGGACTCGCAATCTGAAGACAGTAGTTCAAAACCTGTTTGAGGCTGGCTATCATTTGACTTCGTGTCAAAATAACCAAATGTTTGACATCCAATGGCCAGTGATTAATAAATCATTACCCTCTAGTGGTGTCGTTAAACAAAACAAACATCTAGGTTAAGTCTGTTCCTTGAACAGCTCCTAGTGAAAGTTTGTCCTCGCAATGTGTTGAAAATGTTGAATATCGTTATCACATGGTTCCAATCACAAATGGCGGGACTTGTAACTTTTTCCTCGGAAAAGAGGAAATGTTTCTTAATTTCATTCTCTTGAGTGAAGATTGGCATGAAATGGATTATTTAGTTTATAGCTGTCATAAAATTTATCTTTTGGTCAGTTGACATTGAATGAGTTGTTGGATTGAGTTTGTGTTTTACCTTTACTGCTTGGTAGTTGAGTATTTGTGCGATTTATTTGTACAGTATATCCCTTAGAATAGTCAATGATTAATAAATCAATGTGCTCTAGTGGTCTTTAAACAAAACAAAAACAGCATAGTGGTTTAATGGTCGGACATAGCTTGTGCTGAAGACTGGTTTAAAACACATCTGAGACTTGCTTACATAGAATAACTCGGAAATTATCAGATGTTCGACATCAGTACTCTATTAATAAATAAGCATGCTGTAGTTGTGTCATTAACCGTGATGTCCGGCAAGATGGTTAGCAAAGAAGACTTATTATTCATGTACAAAAACATGAAATCCTATACAACAAACTCCTCCCATCTTACAAAGATAGTAAGGAAAACTTTGGAAGGTCATTGCTAAGTACTGTGAACCCAAAACCGCGCGGCGAGGTTTATTTTTACATTCACGTACCACTGCCATTAATAATGAGCCTCTGGAGAGTCGACAAAATGCCATTTAACTTCAGGCTGGACGAGAGTGAACTGTCTGGGAACCTACCTATACATTCATTCCAATACTCACTGCAATAAACTTTTTTTTTTTTTTTTTTTATACATATCGGGGTCGTTTCAGGCGTTTAAATATGGGCGGGGGAGGGGAGTTAATAGAGACACCAGTCATTTGAAGGGGCCCTACAACGTACTCAAATGTAAAACATGCAAATATTAGGGAGTCGTCGTAAAAAAAGGATGTGTGTGTGTTTGTACTCATTGTTACCAAAAATAACGAAAGCTCAATTATAACAGATAGTTTATTTTGTTCATTGTAAAATGACAGAAAACAACGAATGATTTTTACACAAAGTAGATGCCAAATATTCCTATACAATATAAACTGGAGGCAGGATTTTGTATTAGTTATAAGAACATCAGAGTTATAGGTGTCCTGTAATTTCTTCAGTGACAAAATATACCAATACCTTTAAAAGTCTGGGGGGTTTATGAGAACTGCCACCAAATGACCTAATCACGATTTTGAGAATGACGTTACTCGAACGTATTCACTATTTTTGCACATTGCTACAAAAATGTATGTAAGGGTCTATTTTATATGACTAAAAACATTACATATTTTTGTTTAGTTTTTTTTAATCATTTTTGATATAATTTCAAAAGTGGCAATTCTCCTAAAAATAAGAATAGTATAACGAGAACAGCTGACACCAGAAGCATTTGTTTTAAAATGGTGTGGTTGTATTTGTTTTATTACTAAAACTATGCTTGTTTTAAAACTTTTATAAACCTCAGATCTGCTGCATTAGTGCACCAGTATTAGTTCAGATCGCCAAGGCTACCCCATACCTTTTCTTCAATGGTTCTTTCTTGTAGTATGATGTTCTGTCTTATCAAATAAAGTGCAGCCTAGAGGATTTGCTCTGGTATCTGAAGCCCACTTGTTCGGTGTCCTAGCTTTTCCAGTCTATGTTGTGGAGATGTAGTTTTTTTTGGTTTGTAATGGCTAGTTATGAGTCTGAAATTTCCTTAAGTTTCAAAAGATGTTTTCCTCCAAATTGTGCATTTAGGTCATATCCAACAAGCTCCATACTTATACGTCTTCTGAAGTCTGGAAGGTTGTGTTAAACAAATCCTGGAGACTTCATACGAATTACATATATTTAACTTTTATTATATCTTGTTTTGAATTGGGTCACAAAAAGGTAATACAAATTACCCTTTCTATTACTTGTTTCTTAGCAAAACAGACAATTTCTCTAAAACTTTACATCCATTTCAGATAAACGAAATGATATACCAAGCATTTATAATGTGTGTTTGTCATACAACAGCTATGTACATATATGTTGTCTATAAAATATGATAAAATATCAATTTGAATCATTCAGAATCCAAGAGTACCTAGACATGGTGTGTATTATGGACATTATGTAATTAACAAATATGATGGTTGGTTGGTTGTATTTTGTTTTCGTGCTTGCATTCAACTAAGGTTCAAGCACGTTGTCTTGGACACACAACTCTGCTTCCTGTGCTTTCTGTCCAGAACTGAGGTTAGTGTTAGTAGGAGAGACGAAACTCACTGATTCGGCTACTCTTATCGATAAGCAGCAAGGGATCTTTTATATGCACTATTTCAGAGATAGGATAGCACAGTCTTTGTTAAACAAGTTGTGGACAACTTGTCGTGTAAGTGGTATACACCTGCCCACTGAGCCTTTCCGAACACTCACTCTGGGTTGGAGCCAATACTGAGATTAAAAATATCATGCATCGTCTGAGATTCGATCCCATTACCTACCAGTCCGATAGCTTAATCACTGTGCCACCGTGGTTCAGGCTGACAGTTATTTTTATGAAATTATTGGGAGAACAAAAGTATTCTCTACGCATATGCATGTGGCAAATTGGCCATTTTTTTACAAATGATTGAGATAAATACAAATTTATAGATCACTACAAATATAGCATAACTGAAGACCTACATGCAAGACACCGGTAACCCACATTTTTTTTTACATTTTGATGTTTTTGTTACCGTAATACCTCATAAACCACATTGGATTTATTAAAACAAACACTACCTTCATAATGAAAGTAAACTTTGTTTTATTTAACGACACCTCTAGAGCACATTGAGTTTTAATCTTATCAGCGGTTCACAGGCAGACACGCTACCGTTTGAGCTACATCCCGCTCCTTCATAATGACACTCATATTAAAGCAATACAAAGTGCATAAAAATAATGTTTCGATAATCTCAGTTTGGTCTGAGAGCAAGAACTCGGCAAGTCAACTGTTATAAAATTATATCGTTATATTTTCAATGTTTGTTACTTGTTACCAATCACAAAATCCTTATTTTCTCAAAATGGCCGCGACCTGGGTTACAGGGTTTTTGCACGCAAGTCTTGAAATAAACTTCGCAATAATAAACGTTTAATACTCGTCATACACAATATTAACGTGTTTAATACTCGTCATACACAATATTAATGTGTTTAATAATCGTCATACACAATATTAACGTATGTAAACTTTCTATGTAGTGTTTTACAAAAATGTGTTAATTACTGGACTTTTGTTGTTGTTAATTTATTAGCAACCATTCTCAAGTAGGATCATAAATGTGTGAGCATCTAACCAAAGATAAGTCTGCATTTCAACACAGATATATATGTTAGTACTGCAGCCATTCTGCAATTATGACACTGTCCCTTTAATAAAACTAGACAATACACATCAACTCTTATTTGTTAACTACTTAATATTCAAATAATAACACTTTGTTTAGTCACCTTTGAAGTCTTTAGTGACACTATATTCAAATTGCATATACATATCTATAATTAAACACATATATCACTGTACATGATAAAGAAATAACACTTTTAAGATCTGCCCTAAAGATATATCCGTTAATATAACAGCAACAGTGCAATAACATAATACTTTCAACATCCATTTCAATATAATTGTCGTCTAACATTGTCCTTCAATGTTATCATCAAATATATACATACATCCATTTCCGAGCTGCATCTACAGTCTCATTTTTTGTATTCACGTCATCAACTCCCAAAATAACATCTTTACTGAATAGTTCATCCTTTACAACCACCATGATACAAGAGCAAAGTTAACCATTCACAGAAGTAGTAATACCCGGTATTACTACTAGTATAGCATTTTTCCATTTTGAAAACGATCACATGACATGTTTGGTCCATTTAAAATTGTTAAAACATAATAATTGTGGACATCCAATCAGTGTCTGCGTAACCGCACAAAAGGGAAGTTGTGCATTGATCTTGTGTCATAACTGTAGCAGGATCCGGCTTTAATTGACACATCATCAATAGCTATATCTCCTCTGTGTCCTCCTGCCCTTGCTTCAATAATAATCTACAAAACAACAAGAAAATAGGTAGTTTGTTTTATTTAACTCGGGAGCACATTGATTTTTATCTTATCATCGGCTATTGAACGTCACTGGTTATTCTGGCATATTTATCTAGAGAAAACCCGCTGCTACAACATAGGCTATTTTTTTCCTATAAGCAGCAAGGAGTTTATATGCACCGTCACACAGACAGGACACGGCCTTTGATGAACCAGTTATGGACCACTGGTTTGAATGGAAAATAGCCCAAACTGCAAATGGTTCCACTGAGAAGGATCGATCCGACAAGCGACACAAAATAACAAGAAATCGCCAAATAACAATCAACAAGAAGATAAATGACGATTTTGTTTTCCAAATCAGACATAACATTATATGATTGTATTTTGGGAAGAAATTGGTCTCATTACTGGTGTATCTGTTAGGTATCTCCCCCCCCCCCCAACTCATTGTCGTAAACTGTTATTTCAACGTTAAAAGTATGCGGAGAACTTATATAATACAATCCACTGCTGGAGCTGATGCAGGACATTTTTAGATAATATATTATTAAGTCTGCATTTGCTATGTAATAAGGACATTATATCCTAAAATTCTTTTATCCTGTTATCCTAAATTCAAATCTCCTGACCATTGGCGTAAATCCCGCGGAGGGGACATGTCCCTTCCTACCGCACTTTTTGGACAGGGGGATGCCTATATAATAATCCCCTCACCTTTTGCTTCGATAAATTGAAATTAAAATTCCTAAATAATAATCTTTATCAGAAGGCTATTTCTCTTTATTGTATCAATGTAACACTTAACCATTTGGTCTTAGCGTAAATATACCGAAGTACACAGAGGATCTATAATGTCAATCTTGGGGGGGGGGGGGGACACACACACACTTTTTGGACGGCTATTCTCCGTCCCACCCCCAACATTTAGGACAGAGGGATGTCCCATGTCCCCTCTTCTACGAAGCGATTTTTGCCCTTGACCATGTTATCATGGTATCATTACCTTAAAATCGTGGCCTGTACTTCTCACAAACACTCTCTGTCTTTGCCACCAGTTTCCACGCTGACCTTCGGCCTGCCACAGGTGCGTCTCGGCCCGTGTCATGACAGACTGACGTATGACCTTCAGAGAGCTGACATCCACACCGTACATGTGATACCAGAACTGGAAGCAATACCCATTCCTCGCGTCCGTTACTCTGGGAGAAATCAGCCGGGCAAATGTTCCTGGCGGCTGCAGTGACGTCTCGATGTACACATAGTAACCTGAAATTGTTACATGATGAAATTTAAAATTTGTGTCATATAGTTTTTAATTATTTTTAACTGACTTAGGTTTTATGTTTCTGAACAACAATATACCGGTACTCGTATATTTGAAATTATATTTTTTTGGTGTGTGTGTGTGTATGTGAGTTGTTGAACAACTTATCCACCATCCCAAACACATATGAATTTGCCTATTAACTAAGCATTTGAACTTGGCAGAGCTATACTCATTTTGTACTTTGGTAGTTTGTTTTATAATGACAGTCTTATATTTATAATAAAGTCAATATAACTCAACTGAAAGAATGTAAAATGGAAGTAAAAAGAAATTATTTAAATATAAATTTTGTTTAAAGAATAATAGCTAGAAAATAGTCAGAAATTTAGTACATTAAAATTTTCGAGAAACGTATTCTTTTACATGCCCCCATGCCCTAGTTTGTACCATCCTAAATCCGTCCCTGGCATGGGCATAAACTGAGGAATGAGGAGACACACCCCCACCTACGTTTTGAGTAGGGGTGATGCCTATATAATTGTCCCCTCCCCTTCTTGTTGCTTAAAAAAACTAAAATAAAATGCCTAAATAATAATCTTTTCCAATATTTCTCTTTATATCATTTTAACACTTAACCATGTGGTCTTAACGCAAATAAACAATGTACACAGAGTCTATTATAGTTTCAAGGTTTTAGTCGCAAAGGGTATTTCAAAAACCAAGGATTAAAAAAAATAGGTGGGCTTGCCTCCACCCTACATCCGGCTCCAACCCCCCCCCCACCCCCACTTCCCTCTAATTTCAGAAAGCAATTGTCGACCATGGTCCCTGGTTATAGTGTTCAGTCAACGTGCTAACAGTTTACCATCCTCACAACACAGGGTCACTCGAGTCCGTGGGACCTCTGACAAATATATTTCATAAAAACTCGGGCCGAGATTTTTTTTTGGATTGGATGCTTCGCATCATGAGAAGATCACAATTCGGCTTTCAATGCATCGACCTTCACCTTATCGATGTAAATAATGAATCATGGAAGTGAAGGAGAAATGAACGGAAATACAGCAATTATCAATGACAGTTGCCTTCTTTGTAAGTAATTGTTACCAATGAAGAACAGGCGCTTTATATTCAGTGATAGCTTCACTGTGCAAAAGCAACTCCACGAAGTGTTGGGTAATTTCAATAGGAACATGACAGTTGCCATCTGGCTTATAAAATTAGCGATCCTATTGGATAATATTTTAAAGCATAATATCACCAAAAATGTAAGCAGCCCAGGTTTTTATGAAGTATATTTGTCAGGTATCCCACGGACTCGAATGACCCCTGACGTTGTGAGGATGACAGTTTACCTATTCGTGTTGTATGATCAGCGGATGGTCCTGTTCTACCAGTCCACGTAGGTCCTCGTATTCTCGTCCAATCAAAGCTGTCTGTTGGCATCCGTACATTCTTCCAGCCACACATATCTTGTTCAAAGTCACAGTCGAAATGCAGCACGTCTGCAACATAATACGTTTGAATAATATCTTACAGATGTTAGCAATATAATAATATTCATTCTATTTGTTTTAAATTTACTGCAGCATTGAGAGAGCCAGAATTTTGTATTTGGGGAAACTCAAAGATTTTATATCCGGAGACACATGCACTGTCTGTTAATTCAAAGACCTGCAAATATGAAAGGTGGACAAGAAGGAGGTATGACGAGGACCACAACCCTCCCTCTGGCTATACCAGTCAGTGTTGGATCCAGAAAATCCATTTCTGTGGAGGGAGGTGGGGGGGGGGGGGTGAATGCTAAAAAAAACGGATTCTTTAATGTTAAAAACAAATAATAAAATAATAATAATAATTATAAAAACTAATTCAAAAGTTATTTAAATCGCAGTGTATCATAATGTAAATAGCCAATTTAAGAGGTTTTATTTTTAGAATCCTTTTCTTTTATTATTATTATTATTATACTTGTTATTATTATGTTGTAGTAGTTAGTTTATTAAGATATAGGTACATGTTTAAGCCAAATATTTATTATTTTCAGGTTCATTGCGGAACTTATGGCATATTACCACGGAATTTAATCGGCTTTGTGGTCTAAATATTGATTACGAATGAAACATGCATTTGCTATACTAAATCTCGTTTTCATATCACGCAAGACATTTTAAATGAACCATGGCATAGGGAGTAGAGTCCATTCACATTTAAACATTTTAAATTTCAAGATCGGAACTCCTCGTGGTACGAAATAAAATGGAACGAAATGTTTTTTTCAGCTACAAAAATATTCAGAAGTTTTAAAATAACGGCTAATGGGGGAATACCCGTCACATGACTCAAAATATATATGTCACACCTTCAACGTTATTTTATTTGTCCGTGAGCATAATTCATTATTATTTTTTAAAATATTGATAATAAGCGAGATGCGGTAGTTATGTAAGTAGTTGAGTGAAGTATTTCTATGAACAAATCAAATGTTTATATTTGAAATTAATTCTTTGTTTGGAAATTAATTAGGTCAAGGGTCAGTGGGAGTGTATGTTTAAGAATGGTGGGATATACAGAACAATATAACTTCGAAGTTAAAACAAATTGAATGGTGGGACGTGAGGCATCATTTACCGGTAGTGTACATTAGTATGAAATTAATATATCAAGAAATATTTTATGTACAATATTATTTTAACATAACATATTAAGGTAAAGTTTTCTACGTATCTACATGTACGTATATTTCCATACACACTTGGCGTAATGTTGAAATGAAATTTTTTGTCCGCCAGGTGTTGACTAGCAACCAAGAAAATGTAAATTAAAAAGATGATCTAACCATATGAACATGTACTTATCAAACAAAACCAGCCATGCACTATATAAAATTAGATAACTTAACCTGATTTGTTAAATTTATTTTATAAAAAGATAAGCAGAACTGCAAGGTAATTAAAATAAATGACTAGTACTGTGAAAACATTCAGCATTCTCAGTGTAAAAATACAGTAAAACCTTGTTTACTCTGAGTTATCAATAGACATTATAGTCTGTTTACACTACTTAGAACATGGATTTTTGTCAATTACTTTAATTTGTGTGGACCTATGCGAAAAAGGACTAGAGTTTTAGAAATAGCAAAAAGTCCTATGTTCCAGGTTTTTTTTCATTACTTTGTTAAATAATAATTAAAAATATTACTCATTACCTTGTATATTAAAATCAGAAATATTGCACAGCGTAAATTTTACTTGGCAGACGACATCATTACAAAGAGGGGTAACTCTATCCATTTTAACATTCAGAACATCTCAGCCATTTCCCGTAATATTTGTATCTCATTCATCGATTTTGCTTTAATAAATAAATTTTGGCAAATAAGGCACAGATATTAACTTATAATAAGCATATTATAAAATAATAACCATGTACCATAAAAATACATTATACAAATTATTACCTAACACCCCCATTTTTATATTGATCTGTCTGATGTCTGCAAAAAAATCAAACATGGCACTCACAATAAGTTTGCTAAGAAATACAGAAACAATACTTTCGGTTGCTGTTCAAACAGTACAGAACCAACGAACATAGCAATCTAGACAAAAAATAAGATTTTTTTTTGTTTTAGTAAACTATCAACACTAATTAGGTACATGTAAGTTATATATTTTGGTTTTTATTCTTCAATATCCATGTTCCAAGTTGCGTAAACAGACTATAGTAATGAAAGAATTCTAAAATAGACTACTGAGTCTGATCAGTGAACATGTATTGGACAAAAGGCAAGAATGCTGAAACAGACTGCAATACCGATTCTGTTCGTGGCAGGTATGAAGACAGGAATGGAATGCTACAACTTTGATATGTATTAAGATATTTTCTACATTAGACCAATTCATTTTATTTTTTACAGGCATTTGAAGCAAGATTTCCAAGTTGCAACACAGAATAGTTTGGCTTAGCTTTATTGGTAATAGCATGCTATAACGAAGCACGTAATTATTAAAACTAACAAAGCCAGGTGTCCAGTCTGACAGTGATCTACCAACAGTGAACGGTGTGTGATGAAGTGCACTCAAAAGTACCCGATCACCGCCTGTAACAGCTTTCGCTTGTTGTGGATATTACACTCGCTTGTTGTGGACATTATAATTTCTCATAATTTTAAGTAATTTCTTTTATTTCACAGTAAACCTATACAGTGAATGTGTCATGTACTTACCAGTTAAAACTAAGAACAAGCACTTAGTTACTGAAAATATGTTACTACCCATTAAGTTTATGACATTTTGCATTATATATATTATTTAAAAGGTGCCGAGTGCATAATTACTGAAATTTGTAACAAAAGAAAGCAGAGCAAAATAAAAATACTACAAACCTGAAACCATCACCGAATAAAAGATATTTACACAGGAAGAAAACCACATGGTCGCCAGTTTCTGCGCACTGTAAAATGGTAGTACATGAGTAAAATGATGACAGCACACACAACATAGAACATCATACACATCCCTATATCAATACCACTTAGTAACCCCCACTTATTTCCCATCGTCCTTGAAACATCGTTATGATCAATTCCCACTCCAATGAAGTCTTTTCTAATTGTCTTATCTTGAATAGTTTTCATTTTTCTAATACGAAGTTTTTGAATTGTTTGTAAATCTTGTTTTCGTTGATGTATTTCCCACCAATCCAGTTCAACAATGGCTTCAAGTTGTGTCCGAGTGCTACCTTCATGTTTATTATCATTCCTCATTTGCTGATCCGACTGCTGTGCTATATCGCGTGTGATATTTTCACCTCGATACAAGTGTAGTAGAAAGTTGAGCACTTCATCTTCATTCCAAATAGGATTGGCATTAGTGCTGCCTGGTTTATGACATTGTGGACAGGTCACCTGAGCTGGAAATTGGATTTTGGGGAAAAGTGGATCCTCAGAGGGTTGACCATGCAGTCTCTTGTTAGCTTTGTTGTGAGATCTCCACAGCCAGAGAACAGAGTCACGCTGCTTCTTCACTTCCTCAGGCATGGTGGCGGCCATTTTGCCAAAATTCTTTACACATTCAGCACAACCAAAAAAATTCTTCATATACCCATCGATTGCTGACAGTACTTCTCGAGGTCCTGAAAATACAAGAAAAAATTTGCTTTTCATTTAATATATCAAATACATACATATTGATATCATTTTATTTAGAAATTTTAGGCTGGGTTTAGAATTAACAAAGTACCACCTGAAAAGGATATTATGTAGACCCAGGGGCGTTAGAACGAAATTCATATGGGGGAGGGGGGGGGCTGCTCCAATTTTTGAACATAAGAATTTGTCGGTGAATAATTCAACAATGAATAAAAAAACATATTTATGAGAATTATTGAGGGAGCTGCAGCCTCCGGATATTACACCAACATTTTGGTAAAAGGACATCTGGTGCTGGGTTGGGAAAATACAGGGAGTCAAAGTATTGGCTTAATAACCCAACTCCTGAAACTGCCTGCGGCAATCGGCAATGCCATCGAGACTGCCGCAGAGTTTTTCATTCTGCGTGGCACTTTTTTGCCACAGACTAAATGTTTTTTTCAGGTGTATTTTTTTCCTATTATTAAAAATAAAGTAAACTTCACGCTAAAATTGCCGTGGAAAATGCTGTGGACACTATTTCTCCACAGCTTTTATTTAGCCTGTGCACATTTCTTAATTGAAGGGGTTGAATAACCTAATAACATCCACCTATTTATGCAATAATGCATAAATAAATATCAGAACTATAACTACATGTAGTCCTAAATGATGGATTTAACTTTCATCACATACATATGACCAACAAGTTGAAACTGTATAGTAATGACTACACCCAGTGGCAGATCCAGAAAATCCATTTGGGAGAGAGGGGGTGGGGGCACAATAATATGAAGCAGATTCCTTGAATTCTTTAATGTTAAAAAAAATAAATAAAAAATAAGTTATTTAAATTGTGAAATTGGGGGAGGGGGTTGCTCAGACAAAAATTGATATACAACTTACTTTTATTTCGATCACTGACATCATGTTTTAAATAAAATATTTTCGAAATGAAATTTGTTAAAATAAGGTCTTAGAAATACAGTAATGTCAGCAATGAAATAGATCTGCAAGTGACGAGTATGCAGACATTGCTTTAATACAAGTATTCTACGTGTGAGTAATAAATGATGTATGTGAAGGTCAAAACAAACTACAGCAGGTGGCTTAAACCAATAAACAGAAAACTATTTTTGAAAAATAAAAACTCTGATCGTAATCTCAAAATCATCTGATTGAGAAGCCGTGGTTTATTAGATAATTTGGATATCACATTCTTGCCCACTGGACAGGGTTATCCAGCTTTTACACGATGCTAGAAAAATCTGTCTGACCATAGGGCTAGATAAATCTGTCTGACCTGTGGGCTAGACAATTTCTACATATGCCTTTCCGGCGAACTAATAAAGGAACTACTTATTAAAGAGACATAGGTCTGTTTTGTTTGTTGTAAATATATTCAGGGACTGAAATAAAATTTTTAATTAAAGTAATAACACATATTTAATTAATATTGAACAATTAAAAAAAAATTGAAATGAAATGCCTATACTAAATATGACGTCATTATACGTTGTAAAAGTGCTAATGACGTCACTAAAACAAGGAAAAATACAACTTAATGTCATGTAGCGGGGAATACATTTTAATTTTTTTGAAGTTTTGCTTTTAAAATTAAGTGGGCAAGAAAAAGAATCAATCACCATTTGTGAGGTATAGACACAGCAATTCCAACCCGTGGGAGAAACTGTTTTTGTAATGGCCTCGGCCCTCACAAGCACATTTTCTCCCTTGGGTTGGAATTGCCTTGTCTATATTTCACAACGGTGATAGATTCTATTAATCTGTGTTTAATTAGATAATTTAGATATCACAATCTGTGTTTAATTAGATAATTTGGATATCACAATCTGCGTTTAATCATCTGATTGAGAAGCCAGGGTTTATTAGATAATTTAGATATCACAATCTGTGTTTAATTAGATAATTTGGATATCACAATCTGTGTTTAATTAGATAATTTGGATATCACAATCTGTGTTTAATTAGATAATTTGGATATCACAAT
>JAULBS010121376.1:0-14145 GCA_032355785.1 Symmetromphalus regularis | reverse complement strand
TATCAAATGGGGAAAAATTAAGAAACAAAATTTATATTTTTAAACATTTTAGGTAAAAATAATTTCTTATAATAATAATTAACTTATTATGCAGTTTCCATAACACATTATTTTTATAGTCATGTGAGTAAATTGGTGTGAGAGGGGGAGGGGTAGGACACGTGCCGCCACATTTTGGATAGGGTGGACACCTACATGTATATAATTATAACAACCACCCCCACTGCTTATCTCCTGGGAAGGGGGAAGTGCAACACATCTTCCCCACTTTTTGGACATGGTTGTTCCGTCCACCTACTTTTTTGACAAGGGGATGTTCCATGCCTTCCACTTCCAGGAAACAGTTTTTGCCCTAGCCACTGATAATAATAATATAATAATAAAAAACCCAACCTATTACTGAAATATCAACATTTGTATTACATACACCTAGAATTAAAAGTTTTTAAACTTTGATCAATGTTTCATAATTTTATCATTTTTGACAGGGAAAAATTTGATCATATGATTTTTTTAATTGTATATTAGAAATGTACATTAATAAATGCATACATCATGTACAAACTCGTTAATATAAGACTATTTTAATAACACGCAACATTGAAGACAAAGTAAAACGTCAAAATGTCATAAAGATTCTTGGTAAATTCTGAATTGGGACAAATTCATTCAGAATGTAAGCCGTTCTGTTGGAACATTCTGACAGCGGAAATGGTTTCACCAAAAAAATAAGAGAAATTCCAAACATGAAATTTGACATGGAATTTCCTCTACCATTATTTAGTTAAAATGTCTTGTGTGATATGAAAGTGAGATCTAGCATCCCAAATGCATGTAAGTTTCATTCGTAATCAATATTTAGACAATTAGCCCCTTAAATTACATGGGACCATGCCTTTAAGACACCCTGCCACTGGATACTCCCAAGGACTTTGGGATGATGCCACCTGCCACCTATTCAAATTTCAAGAGGATTCAAGATGGAGAACCTGAAATAACATTTTGAAGACTTTGTTTGTGCCTATTTTATTGTCCATTTTACTAATACATATATGTTTATTAAAATATTGATGTTGCTCTCACTACCTATATTGTACAGTGTTCTTTAATCCAATATGAGATTTGACTATGCCATCATGGAATCATATGGTGAAAACATTCCTATATTGTATATGGTGAAAATATTCCTATATTGTACAGTGTTCTGTAATCCAATATGAGATTTGACTATGCCATCATGGAATCATATGGTGAAAATATTCCTATATTGTATATGGTGAAAATATTCCTATATTGTACAGTGTTCTGTAATCCAATATGAGATTTGACTGTACCATCGTGGAATCATATGGTGAAAATATTCCTATATTGTACAGTGTTCTGTAATCCAATATGAGATTTGACTATACCATCATGGAATCATATGGTGAAAATCTATCTATATTGTACAGTGTACAGTAATCCAATATGAGATTTCACTATACTATCATGCAATCATATGGTGAAAGTCTACCTACATGTATATTGTACAATGTTCTGTAATCCAATATGAGATTTCACTATACCATTATGGAATCATATGGTGAAAGTCTACCTACATGTATATTGTACAATGTTCTGTAATCCAATATGAGATTTCACTATACCATCATGAAAATCTATATTTACTGATTTATTTAATTATATCTGTATATTATAGGTATTACTTTCTGGAAAAAATTGCTTTGTTCATCATAACAAGAAGAAAATTGTATCTTATTTTAATTCCATCTGGTATTAACAAAGATTTTTGTTTTAATTAAGTCATTAGTCAGGGATCAATCTTCTTTGAAGTTCGTGACATGATGGCAGTTTGTGGTTGCCGATAACGATCATGTTAGCACAATATTTGAAGAATCATGTCATCCAAATTAGCCTCAACATTTTGCTCCAATATTTGATTTATTCTCTTTTGACAGGACGAGACTCTTGTTGCTGTAACCAGCATGCATCATGTACACACCAATATCAATAGTTCCAGTCTTCAAAGCGGTAGCCATTTTGTAGAAATCATTTTCATCTTTAATTATTGCAACTTGCTGCAGATATTAAATCTTTATGGTGGTCCATCTTAAGTATCTGATTTCCACACTGCTTATAATCTCTTGCTTAAAATGTATCCATTTTGATGCATGCAATATGTTTATTGGATTATGTTCAGGGTTTTATTCCTATGCTAAACTCACATATGTTGTACCATTCCCCACCATGTCAATGTCATTTTTATTCCTAATCTTAGTAAATAAATATGAAGTAAAGTTTGTTTTATTTAACAATGCCTCTGGAGCATCAGCTATTGGATATCAATCATTATGGTCATTCTGACATATATATTTACAGGAAACCCACTGCTGCCTCATATACTACTCTTTGCAATAAGCAGCAAGGGCTCTTTTATATGCACTGTCCCACAGACAGGACAGCACATACCATGGTCTTTGATAAACCAGTTGTGGATCACTGGTTGGAATGGAAAATAGCCCAAACTGCATGTAGCTCCAATGAGCGACAGCTTCACAGGTAGACACACTATCGTTTGAGCTACATCCCGCTCTGCTCCCGATTTTAGAGTAAAAATTGATAATCTAAATATAAAAATAATGAACTTTTTCTTTTATTACATGTATATAAAAATATATATAGATGTATTTATTAGATTAAAATACATATAATATGAATATATTATTATTCTAACCTAGCTTGATGTGTTTAAAAAGTTTGAAGTGAAATTTCCCAATATGTTTGTGAAAAGACACCAAATTTACCACATTCACCAAATTCAAGGCCGCAGCCATTAATTAGAATTTGTGAAATAAAACCCTATGTTAGTATAATATGACTAGTTATTATGAACCAAAGATATATTATTATGGTAAATGCATATTTACATGTTTTGTATTGATACAGTTTCATCGTGGTAAACAAATATTTGAAATCAGATCAGCAACTGTGTTCTGGCCTGACAACAATCAAATATTTATTGAATTAGCAGTGGTAATATGATAAATAATATCTCTAATTTTAGTTCTTACAGTCTGAACCGCATTGACTGCTGGGTAATAATTGGTAATCAGTGTATTGTATGATGTTTATTCTGGTTACTATGGTAAAGAGGTCTGGATTTTTGTACACACTTTTGGTCAATATTGCTTGGAGTATTGTTTTCTGTTCTTTTGTATATATATCTTTTATATAAAAATTATCTTTCACCAAAATGATGTTAAATTCAAGACAACAAAATGTTATTGTCTTTTTTTTACACTGGATCTCTAAACAAGACTGAAATACTCTAGGGATTTATAGGCTAAATTGTGATTGTCAGCACTCATGAATCACTTTCAGAATAGTCATGATGCCAAATGTCGTAAAAATAAAACCATTACCTCCCCCGGTAGTAGAGTGGTTAAGCTATCGAACTTGAGGATGGTACATGTAGGTACTGGGAACAAATCTCAGTTGAGACATGTGATTTTTATTCTCAGTATTAGCTCCATCCCATAGTGGATGCTCCACGAGTGTCAGTGGGTAGTGTATACCACTTACACCAACCAGTGGTCCACAACTGGTTAATAAAAGGCCACGGTATGTATGTGCTATCCTGTCTTTGGAATAGTGCATATAAAAGATCCCTTGTTGCTTATTGATACCATTAGCTGCATTAGTGTGATGATAGCAGATTTTATCTCTTCTACTAACACTAATATTTGCTTTAACTTTTATTTGCTTTTTTTGTTTTTGTCTTTTTCAATCTCTTATTATTATTTTTTTATTTCCTGAACTAAAATTTAATTTGTCTTAAAAATAAATGTGTCAAAGTATGTATAATTAATTTTTATTTTGGTTTGTGTAGACAGGACAAGATTATTCAAGTGCATTGATTTCCTCATTTTATTTCATTTAGATCATTCAATAGAAATATCAATATTTTATTTCAGAAAAATCATGCTAATTTTACAGGCATTCTATACATGTTTCAAGCATAGGGATACTTGACACAGTGGTACAAAAAGAAATAAAATTGCATTCATTTATTACTGACATAAAATATTTTATGACAATAATCACTATCACATATGTCACCAGTGATATTAAATGCTATATGAAAAATTGGGTGCATTTTGAATTTTACTATGTAAATGCATTTTTTCATGGACTGCTGGAACATTTTGATTTATCATCAGATACATAGGTAACTTGTACTTGCATTTTTTTCTTATATATGACTAATCATTTTAGATGTTCAGCTGAAAGTTTGGACAGAAAAGGAGCAATTTAATTTCTTGAGATAACTCTCTGTCTGCCATAAAGTGACCCGAGTGTTTGTTTTTTCCTGGGCTCATCTTGAGAAACAGCGAGTGATTTTCTTCTCTGTTAAATCCCTGTCATTTCAATTGCCATGTTGGAAAATAAATTGTCTCGTAATGTGACTGTTCCATTTGCTCTCAAATCATTTATTGTTAGCTGATCAATAATTTCCAGTCAAATGATTACCCTCTTTGTTGTAGTGCCATGTCTCACCAGTTTCCTCCCTGATGGGGGAGTGGGAGGTAGCTCAAACTGTAGCATGTGTGCCTGTGAACCAGTCAGTCGTCAGATCGATCCTTCTCAGTGGATCCATTTGCAGTTTGGGCTATTTTCCATTCGAACCAGTGGTTCACAACTGGTTCATCAAAGGTCGTGGGATGTGCTGTCCTGTCTGTGGGACAGTGTATATAAAAAAACCTTGCTGCTTATCAGAAAGAGTAGCCTATGTGGTGTCAGCAGGTTTCCTCTAAGGACATATGTCAGAACGACAATGTGATTGACATCCAATAGCCAATGATAAGATGAAAATCAATGTGCTCTAGAGGCATCATTAAATATAACAAACGGTACTTTATTTTCCTCACTGATGATCAAGATTCATATGCAATAGAGAATACAGAAATCCCATAGATGACCATGCTAACAAAAGGGTCAAATTTCACCAAAGCATTGAGGCATTTACCATGCCGCCCTGTCCCTTTGCTGCAATGCCCTATCAGTTATACTTCTAATGAAGATAAAATATTGCCATGCTCTTTTTTCCCCTTGCTCTATAGAAAACTCACATTTGCCATTATGCCACTGATGTGTCTTCAAAATTGCCTTGGTGCCCTCTTGATTCCTAGGAATCCAAGGCAATAATCGATGTGCCCCCAAAGTTCGACTACAGCTAACATCTCTATAACAGCTAAAGGCAACTGTTAATTTATCAAATACATCACAGATTTGAATTACTACATCTCACCCTTAAAATAAAAATAATAAAATAGGACTTCACACTGCTAGTGTGTAATATAAATAGGACATCTGTGACAACCCTAACTTCACAGAAAAAGTGTCATCCTAATTTTACAGGCATTCCATAAATGTTTCAAGTATTAAGATACTTTACACAGTAACATGACAGTGGTACTAGATGAAATACAATTACATTCATTTATTACTGACATAAAATATTTTATGACAATAATCACTACTAATAATATTAAATGATCTATGAAAAGTTGGGTGCATTTTGAACTGTACTACCTAAATACATTTCTTTATACCACAGGAGTTCCAACTAGTAGATTTTTAGCATGGGCTGCTGGAAGATTTCTGTTTTTATCATCAAATACATACATGTGTAGGTCACTACCTCAGTATTCATGGATGACTAGAGGCTTCCTGTTATATTTTTAAAATACTGCCTGTCTAACATTTTAAAAATGTTTTCATTTAACAACTGTTGGCAGTTCATCCATTACTTAATGGTCTGTGTATTAATTTAGAGTGGCAGTTAAAGGTTTAACCTGCTATCACATGACACATGTTCATGTTATAGTTTTCAAACATAATTTGAAGACCTGTATGTAAGAATCCAGTAACCCACATTTTGGACAATTTTTATGGTGTTTTTATACCATTATACCTGGTAAACCACACTGTATTTATTAAAGCAAACACAACCTTCATAATTCCACTCATGTTAAAGCAATACAAAAGTTTGATTGAGAACAAAAACCCAGTAACCTATATCATTATTACTATAAGATACATGTACCTACTGGTATATCATTATATTTTCAATGTTTGTCGTAACATGGTAACCCATCACAAAATCATTATTTTCTCAAAATGGCCATGATGTGGGTTACCTGGTTCTTGCATGCAGGTCTTCATTTATTAGTCTTTCTATTTGACTTGTGGATATGAACATTAGGAATTCAAAACATTCTCTGATATGAGGAAATGTTAAGGAATTTTGTTTTAAATAAATATAGTTTTTTTTAGACTTAAACCTCACAGATGTTGTGCCAAAGGCAAGAAAATAAATCATTTGTTCCTTCTTTCCAGAAAAAGTGTTTCTGTTTTTGAAATTGAGGATCTGTTTATTTTATCATTTTGTGTAAGTGTTGCCATGTGCATCCCAAATGAAGGAAATATCTCAAGGGAACCTTGTTATCTTTATTACTTCCCTTGGTTGTGATGTCATCAGTCACACTTCATTACACAGCTCAAAATTTCAACATGTTGGGTTTTTTTCATCATTTATTCTTCATTACGTATTTAATTGTGTGTTATGAGAACATTTTACCAGATGATGTCTTTGTTATTGGATGCAGATATTAGCAAGAAATTTGTCATGTCAATCTTGTCTGCATGAAGGAATTTTTTCATTAATATTGGAGACATTTTGATGCTTTAAGTTACAGCTTCTGTGATTTAATTCTATTTGTAGCAGGACAAATGTTATTCCTATAAACCAGTGAGTTTATTTCATTTGGAATTTTCTTTAAATAAGAACATAATGAGTAATGAAAATGACATTGTATTAATACATATCAAAATTAACAAAATAAACAAAATTCCCATGAAATCTGTACATTGCTGCAAATGTCTTGTATCCATCAAATGTAGATAACACAAAGAACAGGATTGTTTGTTTAATGACACTCAGCACATCAGTTAACCAGCCACTGCAAGGGGTCATATATACCATATTTACAACACATGGTATTCAGAAGAAACCTGTTGCCATCCTATAGTTTACTCTTTTTACTACTGGTAAGCAAATCAGGTCTTTTATATACATTTTTTCAGAGAAGAGTACATACCACAGTTTTTATTCTAGTAGTATAGGGTCACTGTTTGGAACAAATAACCCAGTGGGATCAATCATACAACCCATCATACCTGATGCTTTGTCGCTCAGTTATGTCCTACTCCTATAGATTACAGAAAAGACAAAAGACGTTTTTTTCAAAAAGCTCCTATAGATTACAGAAAAGACAAAAGACGTTTTTCAAAAAGCTCCTATAGATTACAAAAAAGACAAAAGACGTTTTTTTCAAAAAGCTTCTATAGATTACAGAAAAGACAAAAGACGTTTTTCAGAAAGCTCCTATAGATTACAGAAAAGACAAAAGACTGTTTTTCAAAAAGCTCCTATAGATTACAGAAAAGACAAAAGACGTTTTTTTTCAGAAAGCTCCTATAGATTACAGAAAAGACAAAAGACGTTTTTTTTTCAAAAAGCTCCTATAGATTACAGAAAAGACAAAAGACGTTTTTTTCAAAAAGCTCCTTTAGATTACAGAAAAGACAAAAGACTTTTTTTCAAAAAGCTCCTATAGATTACAGAAAAGACAAAAGACGTTTTTTTTCAAAAAGCTCCTATAGATTACAGAAAAGACAAAAGAGGTTTTTTTTCAAAAAGCTCCCATAGATTACAGAAAAGACAAAAGACGTTTTTTTTCAAAAAGCTCCTATAGATTACAGAAAAGACAAAAGACTGTTTTTCAGAAACTTGAGGGAAAAAACCTGTTTGTAGTTTGTTGCTTGTCAGCTGCTGTTTGGAACGGTAGCTCTCACAAAGCACAGATTGTCAGTGTTATCGGCTAAACAAGGGAGACAAGAGCACCAATACACTGCAACTTGATAGTGATGCACTTTTTTTCTTGTATTATCTTAACCGCTATCTTCTCTCAAATAGTTCTAGGGTGTGCATACAAAACTGTTCATCCAGGATTGTTATTGAAACCATACAGTCATCTCCAATTAGCATTTAACTAACATTTTATTTGCTATTAGTATTTCATAATAACATCATACAAATATTGTTAGACTAGTTATTTTCTTTTTCCTTCCATTTTGTAATTATTATCATCCTTAATTTTAAAAACATTTTCTGTTTATTTGTCATTATCATCTGGATGTTTTTTGGTCATATTTCCTGTCTATATGTCATATCATCTGGATGTTTTTTATGTCATATCATCTGGATGTTTTTTGGTCATAATTCCTGTTTATATGTAATATCATCTGAAGGTTTTTTTAATGGCATATTTCCTGTTTATATGTCATATCATCTGGGTGGTTTCATTTTTTGGGGGAGGGTTAGTGGGTCATATCTCCTGTTCTTATGTCATATCACCTTGGGGTTGTGGTGGTCATATTTCCTCTTTATATGTCATATCATCTGGGTGGTTTTTTTTGGAGGGGTTATATTTCCTGTTTAAATGTCATATCATCTGGGTGTTTAATGGTCATATTTTCTGTTTGGTGTCACATCTCCTGGGTTTTTTTTTTTGTCACATCTCCTTTATTTAAGGCTCAGCCTCTCTTTATGCCTAGGTACAAGGCTGATTGACAATCATATATCTTTTTCTCCATCACCAGTATTCAATTACATTTGTATTGATGACCATATAGATAACTCTCCATTGTAACATTAGTTTTGATAGTGAACACATTAAACTGAATAATTAAACACTTGCATTAGTGTTGTATGCAACCTGCCTCATATGAATACACATACAGTGTATGTATATCCTTCTCATGAACTGACAAAGTAGCCAGCCTTTGAAGTGAAATGAGGACCCCAGTGTGTAGTTATAAAGAACCACATTGATCTGCAGTCACTGTGGTACAATTAGTAACACATAGTTTGTGCTGCTGGATCTCATGGGTCTGGCTTTGTGGCAACCTCAAAGACTTTCTGCCTGGTTTCATGCCTTCACTGAAGCAATAAATGTGTTCCTACTGTTAATTAGTTAATGCTTAGTGTACTAACAAGTGGATGTATTAAAGTTGTGGTCAGTGATATATTTATTTTCCAGAATTATAGTTGTTATCAAGAATGAATTTCATGGTGAGAAATTCTGATTTAGGACACACACTAAATGTCATATACAGTAATAGATATGTAGTGTTGAGAATGTACCGTGAATATATGTATACAATTCAAGTAACAGATACAAAATGTGTTATGTAGTAACAAAAAATAAATGTGATTAAAGATTTTATTTAGAAAATATCCCTGATCCTATGTGCCTTGTACAAGAGGTACATGTAGAATGTAGCTAATTCGTCTTTGAGATGCAAACCCTTCAATTAAGAAAATGTCCACAGCATTTTTCAAGGCAATTTTATACTTTATTTTTAATAATAAGAAAAACATACATCTAGAAAAAAAAACCCCACTTAGTCCATGGCCAAAAAGATGCTGCAGTAAATGATAAATTCTGCAACAATCTCCACAGTGACTGCCAATTGCCACAGATACTGTAATTTCAGTGGTTGGAGATGCTGTGAAAGACTAGAACCATTCACGTATACCAGTACCATACATGTAGTTAATTTAGCAGCATATTTTCAGTTTTCCTCTTTTTATAGGTGTCCAGGTATTTTTAGTAGTAAACAGATGTTGGAGTTTGTTTTATTGAATGTTTACATACATTTCACAAAGGTTACAAAGTTGGTTGTGCACCTTTAATAACTGTTATTAAAGACAAACACTCAAACAGCTCAAAAGTGACAGATATTCCAAATGTCTCTAAATATGGCGGTTAATGACAAATCAGCTTGAAAAAACATGTTGTACTTTCTTACAAAGTGGGATGAATTCCAGTAATACTCCAAGGGTAGTCTGAGACGATCTCAGACCACGGTTAGTTTTAGCTGATGCCTGTTGACTATAATTACAAGTGACTGCAGATTACACGCTGTACTGTATTGAATTACAAAACATCACAAACTACTGAATGCATAATTCACCACAACCATTCTCAAATGTACAGAATGTCGGGATTTTTTTTTTGGAATTTTATTTTTAAAATATAATTATTGACAAATATTCCTCTTCACTGAGAATTACACACGTGATTATGCTTCAGTGACAATTATGAATAAAATTGACACTGAACTTAAAGAGTTACTGGAATAATGATGGGTATAAATTGCCTGTGATATCTTTTCTATGAAGTTCAGATATTTATAGAATGACAAATATTCAGATGGAAAGATTCAAAAATACTGGTAAAGATTATTATTTAGGCATTTTAATTTAATTTTTTGAAGCCAAAGTGTGTGTGGGGTGGGGGGGTGGGGTGATAATTATATAGGCATCCCTCCATCCAAAATGTGGGGGTGATGTGTTACCTCCCAGGATTTACACTCCTGGCTGTGGCCCTGTTTCTGTTTTTAAAGTTCTTACATTGTCTACATTGTAGATCTTTTAGTCAGGATTTCTAAAATTTTAATTATTTCATTTGTAGATCTAAAATTATCAAAACATCTTATGTACAGCTCTTAAGAATTCTGGACAAAAAGAGAGATCAGCATGAAAGCGTTTTGTTAATTATCTACAAATAAGCAGCCATTAATGTTAGGTTAATTGTAGAAATCAGTAGCAGGACACTGGTGAGACTCGGAGCAGATGTTTAGTTTTACATTGTATGAGAAAACATTATAAAGAGTTGCCTAAAGAGTTTTCACACAGAACTGGGAGATAACATATCATTGTTGTTTATCATGGGCAGGACCAGACAAGTAAACTTGCTGGGAATGAGTCTAGGATTTTATCAACACTGCCCCCAGCAAGAAAGAATAAGACATTTGTAGATATTTGTTCCCAAGAGTTGAAATTGTGTTCCTTATTGTCTTTTGTCCTTCAAATCTCACAAAGATTTGTCCTTCAAATCTCTAAACTTGTTAGACTTTAGGGAGGGGTGGAGGGGCAGTGGGTAAAAAAATGATATATTTTTTTTAATATAGAATTCTTTTAAAATCTGTGATTATTGTTCGGTGTATCTGTAATTGATATTTTAGAGCAATCATGATTACTTTATCTTACATATTTTTAATAGTTTCATTTAGTAATGTAATATTACAATAGTGCCATTAGTTAACATCTAAACAATTTAGCAGTTATATACATGTATATCATGATTAAAACCACATCTCTGATCAAGGCAGAGTCCTAATGAGGTGTAGGAAAATCTTGAGAACCTGTACTTATGAATCACTGTAGACATGTTAGCACAAATAAAAATTAAATTCAGTTTAAAAATGTCCTAGTTTTAATACTGTGTGACTGTTTTAAGTTTTAATGCTGTCTGGTTTAATATTAAATCTTGAGACTGAAATTTCTGATTAAAAATCCAAAACTAATCCTCTGATATTATTGTTTTGACTTTATTCCTAATACCATGAGGCTCAGAGGTCCTGTAGTAGAACACCAGACTCACAAGTTGAGGACAGTGGTTCAAAACTTGTTGGAGGCTGACTCATACTTGACTATGTTTCAAAATAACCTAATGTTTGACATCCAACAGGCGATGGTAAATAAATCAATGTGCTCTAGTGGTGTCATTAAACAAAACAAAGCAAAATAAATTAAAAAAAACATTATTCCTAATACCAGGTTTATAAAACAATTGTTATATTAGTTATCTTTGGGGGAACTCAGTTTCCTCTAAAATGGTATTCCTAACTTTTCATTTGAAGACAAATTCTATTTTATTTATTTATTTAACGACACCCCCAGCACTAAAGTAAACATTGGCTATTAGGGGTCTTGAAGACAAATTCATTCAGGAAATTGTTATTATTAGATGTAAGTAAGGCTCATCTGAAGTCAAGTGTTACAATTCTGACTCATATTTGCTGACACAATAATGTTATCTTAAAGAGATTTGATCAATAATAATATCGTATTGATGCTCTTCAAAGTAAAATAGGAAACACTATCTTCAAACATTTTCTTAGATATTCAGACTTTAATATGTTACATGTGTTATTCTTTTATAGACTGGGCATAACCTTTATTATTTTGAGAACATTATCTGTGTACAACCTTTCAAGTAATGGAACAGTATTTGTTGCATGATGTGAGAATTAACTTGGCATTTAGGATTCTTTTATTGCGGGTTTCATATTGGCTTCTTTGGACTTGCCAGTAACGTCTACACCTGTACGACCATCTGCCATTTATTTTTTTCACAGCATTATACATGTGCTTGTGTAACATATGGCAATCAAGTGCCAGTTGGTTGGAGCTGCAGTGCAATGTGGAGGAATTCCACACATCCAGTGCAAACCCAGAAATCTAATGCTGCATGTCTAATTGGCCAAATAGGAGGTAGTTCATGCTCTATTGGCTAAAAAGCCAAACAATCTGTCACTTACCAATTTCCAGCAATCCTGCAAATGTCACCTAACATGATGACTCAGTGGTGCAAACATTTGTTCAACTAATCGTTAAGAGAAAATTTCAAAAGTAAATTTTAATTAAAGAGATGTGTTGAAATTTAAATTGCAACAATCTTAATGTGTCATCCATAGTTTTTATCATTTTTGTGACAAGTGTTTGTTCTGAGAAACTCTTGCAATCCTAATTCATTCAGAATACAAAATTATAATGGTTAATCAATTATTTAATTACTCATTACTTAATGTTTTTAATATGTAATTTTTTTTTAATGTAATTAATCCAGTTGCTTGTTTGGATAATACAGTAGAATACTTTTAAATGCATAGACATTCTGCCCAAATATTTTATGCAGTTAACAGGATTATTCCTTTATCAGAAATACCCATTTAAAATCATGTTACTATTTTTGTACTAACTGGTATAAAATCAAAGTACATTTATCAAACAGTGATCTCAAAAATCAGAAATATTCAATATAGTAAGAAATTCTTTGACCACGTAACCTGAATATTTTAACAGGTGCAAAAATAGTATACAGTTACACTTACTTTGTGGCCATTTTGTGATTATTTGACAAAAATGTTAAGATCCACCATGGGTTTTTGGTACTTCAGAAGAAAAAAATGTGTTACATGTTCTTATGGAATTAACCAGACATTACAAAGAAAACATATGCAATTAAAAGAAATGCTTTGTATATATTTGCATATAAATGGTTCTGTGCAGCAGAATATTATGCAAATAACAGGAATATGCTATTATCTAGAAAGCAATTAAGTGAACTTGACTGTACTATATTAAGTCCTGAAATACAACTTTCATATGTTTAACATACTAGAAGCAAAACAAAACTATAAATAAATAAAATTTAGGTTAAAATAACTGTGACAGAATGTTAAAATTGTGAAACATCCTATATACCTCATTATGAAACTTAAATACCATTAGCTCCTGCACTGGAAAAATCACTTTAAATTATGATGATAAAAATAAACCAAAACAGAGCTACACATGTGCCAGACATGCATGTTACCTCCTGCTAAGGATGAAATGTTTCACATCATTTTGTCATAGTTATACATCATTCACATACATTACCTCGTTACACCACTGGTGCCAGTTACATAATGCTCATCCAGTGTGGGAAAAGGAGGAATTATAACATATACTACAAAACAGTATAGGAAGGGCAGTTTTATAAAATAACAAAATTAAATGCATACAATAAATCATTCAAATTGTTTTATTAACCATTATTCATGATTTTATTTCTATACTCAACCAAAAAAGAAAGTATGCATGTAATCAATAGTCATTTATATATCCTGTTCAATATATATGTATATACAATGTATTATGTATGTATGTTACTTGTTTAATTGTTTATTAAAATGGGTATATTATATGTATAAAATAACATTAAGTGTGTTTATATGGGTGTCTGTACATATACATGTATGTCTGTATATAGGTTTTATTTTATTTTCTAAAAATATTTTGTTTCTTTCTCTCTAATTCCTGTCTGTCTGTCAATCTGTCTGTCTGTCTGTCTGTCTGTCTGTCTGTCTGTCTGTCTGTCTGTCTGTCTGTCTGTCTGTCTGTCTGTC
>JAULBS010121365.1:0-14147 GCA_032355785.1 Symmetromphalus regularis | reverse complement strand
TCCCCCCCCCCCCCACCAGGATTTACGCCCATGCACATATACACACCTCCTCCTAAATGGTGTGGTTATCTAATACCAGAATTTCAGCCATGAATGTCGTCTGGTTTATGAAATAAATGACTATGGATTACATGCATAATTTCTTTTTTGGTTGAGTATACAATTATAACTGAAATAGCACTACAGCCACACGTAATTGCACTATAATAGACAGTTTATCTCGTTATATCTGTATGAACATGACGTGTGTGTGTGTGATTGATTACTATAAGGTATTTTCAATAAATACGTTGTTTTCAACACGCACGCTTGTTTGTCCGATAATCCATCATTTCAAGGACAATCTCGCGTGACCCAACGAAACATTAAACGCATACTCCCACGGACCCTTGACCTAATTAATTTCCAAACAAAGAATTTATTTTAAATATAAAGTTTTGATTTGTCCATAGAAATACTTCATTCAGCTACTTACATAACCACCCCACTTCGCTTATTATCAATATTTTAAAAATAATAATGAATTATGCTCACGGACCAATAAATCGAAAAGAAATAACGGGTTTTTTTTCCGTTGAAGGTGAGACGTATATATTTCGAGTGACGGGTATTCTCCAGTAAGTTTTAAAACTTGTGAATATTTTTGTAGCTGCAAAAACATTTCGTACCCATTTATTTCGCCCCATGAGGTGTTCCGATCTTGAAATAAGAAAATTTCAAATGTGAAAAAAAATCGATCGACTTTACACTGGTTCAGTTAAAATGTCTTGCGTGATATGAAAACGAGATCTAGTATAACAAATAAATGCAAGTTTCATTCGTAATCAATATTTAAACCACAAAGCCCCTTAAATTCCGTAGGACTATACCTTTAAAACAAAGGTGTTCGTAATATAGTGGTTAAGCAATCTGACTTGCGGGTTCTAGGTACTGGGATCAAATCTCAGTCGAAGCATGGGATGTTTAATCTCAGTATCAATTCCAACCCACAGAGAGTCTTCCGCAAAGCTCAATGAGTAGATGCACACCACTTACAGTGACCAGTGGTATCAAAGGCCGTGGTATGTGCTATCCTGTCTGTGGGATAGTACATATAAAAGATCCCTTGCTGTTTATCGGGAAGAATAGCCGCATTAGTGTGGCGGCAGCGGATTTCGTCTCTCTTACTAAAACTAACCTTTGTCCTGGACAGACAGCACAGGAAGCTGGATTGATGACAGCGTGCTTGAACCTTAATTCGATATAAGCACGAAAATTAGTACAACAAACCAACGTGTACTTTACCTCTGGATGGAAAAGTAAATTGTATACTAAATATAAACTTGAAGACACAGCGCACGTCTCTACGAGCTGAAATTGGTCAGGTCACCCTAATTACTTTATGACCTAGAATCCCAAACTTCAGAGCACATACCGCAAACATGCTTAGCCTATAAGAGTAAACTAAATAAAAAATATATTCACAATCCAAGACAATTTGAACAAAAGTTTTGAGCGAAGGAAACAAACTGCTTTCGACTGCAGAATTTATTGAGATGATAAAAATATCGCTAATCACAGAATAAGAAGAACTTTTATCCAGTGTCCTCTTTCCTTTTCCACCTTTGATATGCTATTTTCTGATAGTACCTCCAATCATGGGCGTCGATCGGTAGGGAGTAGGGGGGGACGTGTCCCCATCACTTTTTAACGTCGGAGGACAGGCCATATAAATGCCCCCCCCCCTTGTTTTTCGTTTAGCAAAAACAACAAACAAAAACATTTAATTCCATTACTTTATGTATCTAAAATAGCAAGTAGTCATAGTTTTATATGAACGTCATTGTTGACGTAATTCGACTAAGTAAAAACCTTCAAACTTTGTTATACATTTCAGCGCGCGGTAGTTTCTCCCCCCCCCCTCCCACTGTTAAATTGACACCCATGCCTCCATCTGTCAATATCTTGCAGTCCAACTCTACATCCCAGTCCTTGTCTCTCCAACCGCGACAGGTGCTTGTTTCTTGTGGACATCTGTGCAACACACCCGTCATTATCAAGCAACTTTTGCTGTGGGCTTAGTCTGGCCACTTCGGGGAGGGTTCAATGGTAGCTTCTGACATTGTTAAGAGGCTCCATCTACTTAGCACCCCTACTTACGGCGATCATTAGTTAGTGCCGTGGGACAGACCAGCTTTATTGACACTTGAGGACGAGGAAGTCAGGTTGGTGCAGAGAAGCGCACAGAGAATACACCTGTGGAGGAATTGATACAATTATGTGATGGTGTGGACAGCTCAGAAGACAGAGTAAGGTGATACTGACAGAACAAACAAGGTTGTACGATTGAAATCGCAGGATAAATTGAAAATATGTTTTATATTAAACGCATAGTCCCACAGACCCGTGACCTAATTAATTTCCAAACAAAGAATTAATTTTAAATATAAACATTCCATTTGTCCATAGAAATACTTCGTTCAACTACTTACATAACCACCGCATCTTGCTTATTATCAACGTTTTAAAAATAATGAATTATGGTGATGGATAAATAACTGGAGAAAAATAACGACTTTTTTTCCCGTTGAAGGTGTGACGTTTATATTTCGAGTCACATGACAAGTATTCCCCCAATTCTATTTTGGGACGAATTCTTCCTGAAACGAGGCCGTTCAATCGGTTACTTCCGACGGCGAAATGGTTTCACTGAAAACATACCGAGAAGTTCCGATCTTGAAATTTAAAAACTTTAAATGTGAAAAAAAATGTATAGACCATAAACTCGACATGGAATTCCCTCTACCATGGTTCAGTTAAAACTTCTTGTGTGATATGAAAGCGAGATCTTGTATCCAAAATGCATGTAAGTTTCATTTGTAATTAATATTTAGACAATTAGCCCCTTAAATTACGTGGGACTATGCCTTTAAGATCACGAGAGTGACAGTTAGAGGTGATAGATGAGAAAGATGAGTGAAAGTGTGAGCTAGAATAAGAACTTAAAGATATGCGCTAAGAAACTCTCACGCCATCTTGTTTCCGGTTTCTATTTCTTCTAAATCGAGGGATTAATTTAAATAAAATCTTGCTATTATTACACGTCATTTGATATTTTCAAAAGATTAAAACAAATTGTATCAAACAGTCCTAAAAAGCTATAATAATGTGTTGTAAAAAAAAATGAATAAAATATTATGTCAGTCATTGGTAGTACAAATTATACTCTTCAAAATAAGTAGGGGTATATTAATTCCAATATGAATAAGAAAGGAAAGGATTGTTTGTTTAATGACACCCCAGCACATTGTTTTTATTCAGCGGCTATTATGTGTTTGACATATGGTATTCTGTAACTCATAGTCTTTAGAAGAAACCCGCCTCCGCCACATAGACTATTTTTTCAGATTACCAGCAAGGAATTATTTATATGTGTTTTCCCACAGACAAGACACCACACACCACGGCCTTTGATAAAACAGTTGTGGACCACTGGTTGTCGCTAAGTTTAAAGGCGGAGTTATTCCTCTGAAAATTGAAACCGGTCGATATAATAAATCACCTTTGGGAGAAAGAACCTGTTTTAATTGTCCTAACCAAGCTGAAGACGAGTGTCACGTTTTACTTGATTGTCCATTAAACACTAATTTAACGTTAGATCTTCTTAACCACTATAAAACATTACTTTTTAATTATCACGATTGTACAAAGAAACAGAAATTGTGTTTTATCTTGTCTTGTCCCGAAATATGTATTTTAGCTGCCAAAATCTGCCATAATATTCTTAAATTTAGAAAATCCGTTGTATACACTTTGCGATGAATTTTGTTTTATTTATGCTACCATTGTTTTAACTGTATAATATGTACGTATGTATTTGTTTTGTTAATTTTACTGTTAGTCTCTCATAACTCAGTAAAGAGTGGCTCGTTACAATTTTATTATTTTGAATTATTGTATATTTTTATGTTGTATTGTAATGAGGTAAGACTTTAATAAACTATCTGTCTGTCTGTCTAATAGCCACTGAATATACAATGTGCTTGGGTTTCGTTTAATAATCCAATCCTTTCCTTTTCCTAGAACAAAATGTTCTGGTTGACCTTATATCTTTATCATTTCACATAAATTATTAGAGCATATTATATCTCCAAGATGTTTCAATATGCTATGACATTAATGCACACGGCCATGACCTCATGACCTTGAACATGTCTGACCTTATATTAAGTTGACATATTGTATTTACATAAACGGATATGGTGATATATTTTATTTACACAAACCCATGTACATGTATTGTATATTTTATAAAATTGACAGTTGAAGTATTTTTTTGGACACAATTCGTGAACGTTTTTCTCAATCAAAGAAACCTGGATATTAAATATAGAAAAATAAATATGATTAAAATTTACAAGCAGACTATGTATACATCCTATTCACGACAGAAGTTCATATTCCTACGCACCCTATCACTCTAGGTTATTAAAGATTGTCCTTTGAAGGTTATAGACATTTTCCTATTCACACAAAAAGTACTAATTTTCAGAAACCGAAAAAAAAAATATATATTTAAAGAAAGAAAAAAAATCAATAATAATAATAATAAAATATAATAATAAATAAACTTAATGTTCATCTATCCTGAACGTAAGGCTTGTCTATCCTGAACACAATGCTTGCCTATCCTGAACGTAAGGCTTGCCTATCCTGGACGTAAGGCTTGTCTATCCTGAACGTACGGTTTGTCTATTCTGAATGTAAAACGGTCTATCCTGAACATAAAACGGGTCTATCCTGAATGTAAGGCTTGTCTATCCTGAACGCAAGGCTGGTCTTTCCTGAACGTAAGGCTTGTCTATCCTGAACGCAAGGCTGGTCTTTCCTGAACGTAAGGCTTGTCTATCCTGAATGCAAGGCTGTCCTATCCTAAACGTAAAACGGGTCTATCCTGAACGCAAGGCTGGTCTATCCTGAACGTAAGGCTTGTCTATCCTGAACGTAAGGCTTGTCTATCCTGAACGCAATGCTGTCCTATCCTGAATGTAAAACGGTCTATCCTGAACCCAAGGCTGGTCTATCCTGAATGCAAGGCTGTTCTATCCTAAACGTAAAACGGGTCTATCCTGAACGCAAGGCTGGCCTATCCTGAACGTAAATCTTGTCTATCCTGAATGCAAGGCTGTCCTATCCTAAACGTAAAACGGGTCTATACTGAACGTAAGGCTTGTCTATCCTGAACGCAATGCTGTCCTATCCTGAATGTAAAACGGTCTATCCTGAACGCAATGCTGTCCTATCCTGAATGTAAAACGGTCTATCATGAACTTAAGTCTTGTCTATCCTGAACGCAATGCTGTCCTATCCTGAATGTAAAACGGTCTATCCTGAACGTAAAGCTGGTCTATTCTGAACGTACAGACACGTAGAAGCCGGGGAGGGGGAGGGGCTAGTAGGGATGAGGATGTACTTTTTTTCGCCAGTATTTATTTCGGGTATAGATTCACGGTTTTGCACAACACATTTTATATACACATAAAAATCAGCCACCCCCTTCACTTTGTAAATATCAGCCTCTACTTTGAAAAATCGGTCCCTTCCCTTTGAAAACCCGTTTTATGGACGTACGGTTGCCCGTTAACAGCACTTTTACAAACAACTTGACCAATCCAAGGCCACACGGTAACCGACCTTGGAATAATCCATGAATGTTACATGTGCTGTGCTGTTTCGTAAACACACTGCATGAATAAACTCCACTTAATGATGTAACTTCCACATAGAGGCAAAGTGGTAGTAGTTTTTCTGCTCGATTCATTGCCTTAGGCCTAGCAGAATAACTGTTCGTTTTCATTAATTAAATTTTGTCATGGCCATAAATATGTCATCACATTACAAACCCTCACGAAAACATGCAGTTTCTCTATCATAGATGTTATAAAAACATACTTTTACCCGTAAGGTACAACATGATATGACTCATCCATGGGCGTAAATCCCGGGGTGGGTGGGCCTGGGGGGGGGGGACACGTCCACAATTTTTGAAAGGGGGACGCCTGTATAATTATACCCCCCCCCACTTTTTGCTTAGAAAAACTGATAATTTCAGTAAAATGCCTAAATAATAATCTTTACCAGTATTTATCTTTATTTTATCAATGTAACACTTTAAAGCATATCGTCTTAGCGCAAATATACCGAAGTACACAAGTGGTCTATAATGATGGGGGGGGGGGGGGGGGGCAGCGGGATCGTCCGCCCCCCCCCAATTACAGGAACGGATTTTCGCCCTTGGACACATCGACAAGTAGCAAGGGATCTTTTATATGCGCTTTCCCACAGACAGGACAGCACATGCCAAGGCCTTTGATAAAACTGTTGTTAACCTCGACTGAGATTTGATCCCAGTACCTACCAGCAGTGAAACCGGCAGCCTAACCACTGCACCGGATCCTTTCTATTGCCCCCGCCCCCACTGCCCAGATCCGCCTGTGCATGCAGTGGTGGATTCAGAAAATCCATTTAGGGTGCCCTAAAGAATCCTCGATTTCTTTAACGTTAAAAAAAGGGGGGGGGGGAGAAAATTATAATAATGATTTGTTTTAAAACAGCAAAAAAAAAAAAGCAATGTTTTGGTGGGGGTTCCGGGCCACTGGGGCCCCCTAGATCCGCCACTGGTATGTATGTAATTTAATTACTTCATTCCAGTTTAATCATGGTATAAATCCCCAATAGCCAATACTTATTATTTTTTTATTTTTTTGTACGTTTGCCTGGGTGTCGTCAAACAAGCATACAATCAATGCAGGTCGTTTTTACAATTAACTTTTTTGTTGAGTGTATATATCTGACTTCTGGGTCGCACAGGGTAAATCTGACCTTGTATATTGCGCAGTCTACTCTATATAAACAAATATGTTAAAGCATGCATTATTTAGTCCAGTATAAGTATTGAGACTAGTTTGTGTATTGAAGATACAGACGTATTTTATTTTTATTTTTGTTTTCATTATAACGGATTATATTTTCGTTATTGCGTTATAGGAATTCAGTTTTGGAGTTTAGTCTGGAATAAGTAAAGAGTGGTAATTGTCGCACACACAGGTATGTATTTAAAGGGTCAGACACATAGTTGCATAAGGTGGCATTCTCGAAAAATATTTGTGTTGAAATTATTGCATTGAAAATACCTTATCCTCATTTGAATGCATAAAACCACATGTACACATACCAACCACACACTACATGAATTGAAACTAACGCACCCCTTCTCCACCCCATACCAGGTCAGTAGAAATCATGGGGACATATTAAATATAAATAATACTAGTCCCATGTATTAAAATATGCCACCTTACTCTGTGTTCTGGGCTGTCTACCCTATCACATAACTGTCTCAAATCCTACACGGGTGTATTCTCTGTGCGCTTCTCTGCACCCACCCGGCTTCCACATCCTCTGTCGCCAATAAAGCTTGTCTGTCCTACGGCACTAACTAATGACCACAGGAAATAGGGGTGCTAAGTAGATGGTGGCAAGTGCCTCTTAACCATACCAGAAGCAACCATTGAACCAAGGGCGAAAATCCGTTCCTGAAAGTGGGGGGCGGAACATACCCTTGTTCAAAAAGTCGGGGGACGGGCCATCCCGCTGCCTCCCCCCCCCCCTCCTCCCCAACAGTATAGACCACTTGTTTACTTCGGTATATTTGCGCTAAGACGACATGGTTAAGTGTTACACTGATACAATAAAGAGAAATACTGGTAAAGATTACTATTTAGGCATTTTAATTTCACTGACATTTTCAGTTTTTCTAAGCAAAAAGTGGGGATGGGGATAATTATATAGGCGTCCCCCCCGCTGTCAAAAAGGTGGGGGGACGTGCCCCCAACCCCCCCCCCCGGATTTACGCCCATGTACATTTATAACCATCGCATCTCGCTTATTATCAATATTTTAAATTTAATAATGAATTATGCTCACGGACAAATAAATCATAACCATAAACATAGGGAATTCCCTATACCAAGGTTCAAGTAAAACATCTTGCGTGATATAAAAGCGAGATCTAGTATCACAAATGCATGTAAATTTGATTCGTATTTAATATTTAGAGCACAAAGATCCTTAAATTCCGTGGGACTATGCCTTTAAGAAAAAATTACATCAGAAATTGCGATCATACTACAGTAATTATTAGATCATGTTCCCGCTATGACACCCCAATTTATCACCCACCCCCGCATTCCTCTATTATATTAACAGAATGTTTAAATTAATCTGTTCGTGGGTTTGGTCGTGATGGCTGGGGCAACCAGGGTCGGATTTTTAAGGGTGCAATGGTCTCTATCCAAAATTTCTGTATCTATGGTGTTGGAATCTTAATTACACATGATCACGAAAATAATTTACAAAGGTTATAGCGTCCTGGAGAATATACCGTAATAATAAGGGACGGTCCATAAATATCAATGTGCTTCACAATCCGAACAATGTTCGGAAGGAGGGGAGGGGGCAAAAGCCATGTTCGGATTGCTTTTCAGGTAAAACATCAGTCCATCGAAGGTCAATGTTTCTTACAATTCGAAACAATATTTTTATGTTACGATTAGGGGAGGGTGGGAAGGGGTCAAACCAATCCTAACATTGTTAAGATTGTGAAAGCCATTGGCATTTATGGACCGTCCCTAATTAACTGCTTTGGAATTTCCAGTCTCCCACACAAAACCAACGAGTTATCTGTTCCGCATCACAATACTGTTATATTGACAACTATACAATAGATGGATTTATAAATAGACTCAACGCAGTGGAAACACGGGAAATCCCAGTTATTCATTAGGGGCGGAACAAATTGTATACAAATGTATGTGGTATGCTGTTTGGGTGCAGTACCTCTGAAACAAAAGGTAATGTGGTTAAATAGTTTAAATACATACATGTGCATATATATACACACATATACACACACACACACACACACACACACACATATGTATATATATAGAGAGAGAGAGAGAGAGACAGACAGACAGACAGACAGAGACAGACAGACAGAGACAAATACAGAGAGAGAGAAACAGAGAGAGAGAGAGAATATACTAGTATGAATAAAGATAATATTATCTTGGAATATCCCATTAAAAGTAAAATAAGATTATTTGTAGCGGTGCCCTCCTACCTCAGTAAGAATAGACACATTAGGGTGGCGGCAGCGGGTTTCGTCTCTCCTACTGACAGTGTTAGTAACACTAACCTCTGTTCTGAAAAAAAACTGCACATGAAGCTGATTAGTGTGTCCAGGACCACGTGCTTGAAACTTAAGATATAATCACGAAATTAAATGCAACCAACAAAAAATCTAGCAATGTACGTTTGTCTTTGGAGAGGAAGAGACCAAAACGAACATCAGTGTGCTAAGTATATGTTCCAGGGGGAGTAGGCTCTCCCAAAATCGTAAGCCCATGCCAAGTGGCCCACCTGACACCACCCTCTGCAGGGCCGGATTTAGAGCTTGGTGGGCCCGTGACACTTCTGGTTCGGGGGCCCCTCAACATAGAAATTAAATTACATGACAAATGAAAAAAAATGAACGAAAATGAATTAATTAAAAAAAAAATCCTTAATCTGGGGCCCCCAGTGGGGCTCGTAGAAATTACCCCCTTTTTTCCCCCTATATATCCGGCCCTGCCCTCTGTCCTGGCCTATGCACGTGTAACAGATGTGCCAACTTCCTGAATGATCATTAAAACAGTTCATGCCTGAATGCACATTTATTTTATCTATATGTGTGCAATTACAAATGAAAAGTAAGCATATCTTCTGGCACAATTATAAAATGACATGTGGTAAAAGAAAAGGAAAGTAGGAATACGTGTTCTTTCATATTCAACTTCCTGTACGCTGGGGCGGAGCTAGTCTTTCTGTTAAGGGGGTCCAAGAGAAATAGGGCATAGTAACATTTAAAAGGGCACAATAGCATTTTAAAAATGCACAAATCAACATTAATTTAATGACCATAATTTTTCATTCTTGTCTACAAACATGTTTATTTCAAAAGAAACAATATTGGATTTTTTTAAACAAGCAAACAAAACTCCAGTGCCAAACACTGCCAGGAAACTTCGTTTAAATTAGATGTTCAAAAAACACGATTTCCTGGCATCTAAATAGCAAAATTGATGGGTTTTTTTTCTTCCCCAAACTGTGATTTTAAACTGATTTTAAGATTATTTTGGAAGGTATGATAACTTAAAGATTTATTTTATTTTGATGACTTGAAACGTGATTTTCTACCAGCATGTATATATAATAATTATGAATCAAGACAGGGTAATCCTTCCAAAGAGTGTGAATAACTTAGTACATTTATGCCTCAGAAAATGATGACGAATAATATACCGTCCTTTCGAGGTCAGTTCTAGTACCATTCAGATTCCCCTGGAGTATTGTTGTGGTTCTTCTGAAGGTGTCTCAACTGCTGTATGATATTACAGTCTTGGATGATGTGTTTCATCGACTGTTTCTTTTCTCGCTTGTTGGCCGTGCCTCTAGGCCAGCAATGACGACTAATAATATACCCTCCTTTCGAGGTCACCTCTAGTACCATTTAGATTCCCCTGGTGATTGTTGCTCTTCTTATGGTGCCTCAACTGCCAAAGGACGTTAGTTTTGGATGACGTATTTCGTCGACTGTTTCGTTTCTCTCTTGTTGGCCATGCCTCTAGGCCCACAATGATGACGAATAATATACCTATGAGGCACTTTTAGTACTGTTCAGATTCCCATGGAGATTTTTGTTCTTCTGATCGTGCCTCAACTGCTGTAGTGTGTTAGTCTTGGATGACGTATTTCGTCGACTGTTTCTTTTCTCCGCAGAAGCACAGGAGAGGAACCAGTCGGGATCTTCTGTGTTTACGCTGACATGAAGGAGAGTCTCCGCCTCTTCAGCATATTTTTTGTACTGGGTCCCCTAGTCTGATTAACTTTCTGTTTTCTCTAGTGGTGATCAGTAGTAAGTCTTGACCATCCCAGTTATGTTAGTCCTACAAATTGGGCAGTTGTCCAGAACCATTGCACACTGAGCACAACAAACGAGATGACCGCATGGTAGGAAAGTCATTTGAATCTGATTCTCCATACACACTTTACACAAATATCTTTCTTGCAATTCACAACTCTCTTCATCAATACGACATTTTTCTGAAGATTTCTCTTCAGTTCTTTGTTCGTTTGCTACACAATTATTCTCAGAATTTGCCTCAGGAATGACAGTATTAGTTTCATTCTCTCTTTCCATAACAATAGACGCCAACTCCTCAGCTTTATCAAATCCTCTCCCTGTCTCCCGTATCCTAGATTCGACGATCCTCAGAACTAAATCTCTCGGGTATCCAACTTCTAGCACCGCTTCCACCTGGCAACTTGCCATGGCTTGTTCAATTTCTCTTTGAATCGTCTGCTGCTCTGGAGATGTTTTTCTGGAAGATGACGCATGGTTGTTCCTCGGCACTTCTTGAACAGTGTGGACTTCTTGAACTCTAAAAATACCAATATCAATATTTTGTAAAATCTGTCAGTAGAAATCATTGTTAAATCTTATTCTATTATAGGTTTTGGTCAGGTCTGTGCAAAGCTGGTAATAAGCCCGGCCCAGATGGGAAACATACCCCCCACCCCCACATTTCAAACTGATCATCAAGTATTTTTGTTATCAGTGCTAAATACCAGGAGGAGTAGGCCCCCTCAAAATCGTATGAGGCCCACTTGACATCCCTCCCCCCTCAGTTCGGACCTGGTTTTGATAATTATATTATCTTTGGAGAGTGGAAAGTCTGGAATATGGTATTTCAGTATGAATGTATGAGTCGAAATGTGTTGAGGTCGATTAAAATTGCAACACCCATAAAAATAAGATATCAAACGTTTAAAACTTGACTTTCATCCATTTCATTTATTTCTGAGTCCCAAAAACATCCTATTTAGAATACGTTCATTTGTGCGAAGTCTACAATGTATAGGGATAATCATTTTACAAAAAAAAATCAGTAAAGGTATATATATATATATATATATATATATATATATCGACTCATATTCATCCTAACATTAATTTAGAATTAAGTGATCTGTTACAAGATAAACTATTTAAATAATAGTATTAGTTACATTAATAATTTGATCTTTAAAAAAGCTGATAACGTATCCTTAATTTTTGTCATTAAGATTTAATATGTACGTTTTTCTATAATAAAAACAAATAAATCTAAATAAAGAACACCAAAGAAAACTTACCTTTGATTGGTTTGAAGTCTAGCTCCTTGAATATCATTAATATTTTCTTCTCCCAGACATAGTTTCATGTATGGACATCCTGGAAAGCAACGCGCATGCTCCACCCAGGGGTCATCACCGGGCTGCCAATCATACAGTCTACCCTGACAATAGGCGCATTTCACTCTATCCGGTTTCCGGTAGTCTCCGTTGTAATAGAAGCCTGCACGTGCAAGAACGTCCGGCGTCTGTTCCAAATGCTGAGGCCAGGTAGAAAACGTTTGCAGTCGCATTTCTTCTTTTTTTAAGTTCGTGGGGTTCCTTTTCACTTCTGGAGGCGCACAAGGGGTATATTGTAAGGGAATATTCCCCACATCTTCACCCCGGACGAACGGACACCGAGGAAAATGAGACTTATGTTCATCCATCGGATTGTCTGAGGGCAGCCATTTTTTCAATACCCCTTGGCAAAATGCACACTTTACTCTATCAGCTATACCCGTATAATATAACCCAGCTCTGGCTAAAGAAGCCGGACGTTGGCTCGAGGTTGCCGGCCAGTTCCAATAAGTGTCCAGTCGTTGTTTTTCAGACTTCATCAACAGCATGTGCTGTATTTCATCGTCATCATCGCCACAATCGACTGCATCGTACGTTGGACCCGCGGGTGATTTATGGTGGGGCACAACTAATTGTTGACAAGCAATCATCTTTGAAGCAAATCAAATGCTATTAACGAAATAGTTTAAAAGTTAGGCCGAGTTTCTGACGTTACGCGAGTTACCAGTATTTAGAAACAACAGAACTCGAAGCCTTTTATATATACACACGTTGCATGACGCATTGGGAAAACTCGCATATAATAATAGGCTCGAGGTCGATAATATTATGAAAACAGTTCTATAAATAGATATGAGAAAAAATTCCACTGGTTTTAACGAGTATCTACTATCTATTCAAAGTACCAGTCTGTATCGGGTATCTGTGATGAATGGAAAACTTATGAATCAGATAAAAGGATGTATTTATAATACAAACACGGTACAGGTGAGGTAGCAGAAGCGAAAACTCGGTGAAATGTCGATGCAGGTTAAGGCATTGACCTGCTGTCGGCACGTGATCTAAACATGGTGTTGATAGCTTCGGGAGTCTACTACGTGTTTCTTGAAACTTCGTTCAGAAATAAACCCAGGTAGTATTGCATGTTTGTGGTGTAAAGAGTGGAGGGGGTGGGGGTGAGTAGTATTTAAAATATGGATGTCAGGTATACGTGATACGGGTAGACGGAAACTAGGGGATTTTTTTTAGTTTTCTTGTAAATGCGTACTCTTTTTTTTTTCCGGACCCCGTCCCTCACCCCACCCAAAAGCGTACAAACTGAAAAGAAAAAAGAATGATGATTTCCGAAATAGTATTATCTTCATTTATTACTATTTTGAAAAACGTACGTATCCCTTTAACCCCCTCCACCCACCTCCCAAAGTATGTTTTGTACGCTCTCCAAAATGATTAAAAAAGTGGTTGATCACTAAGTCAAGACACTACGAAACCAATTAACATTTCCCCCCCTTTATTTCAGATTATTCTGTTTTTAACTTCATCATACAAATTATATTATTTTAAAGGGACCCTTGACCTAATTAATTTCCAAACAAAGAATTAATTTTAAATGTAAATATTTTATTTGTCCATAAAAATACTTCATTCAGCTACTTACATTTACAAGGGCGAAAATTCGTTCCAAAAAGTGGGACCAGGGGACGGAACATACCCTTGTCCAAAAAGTGGGGAGGGGACGGACCATCCTGCTCCGCCCCCCCCCTCCCCCCAACATTATAGACCACTTGTGTACTTCGGTATATTTGCGCTAAGACGACATGGTTAAGTGTTAC
>JAULBS010121354.1:0-14148 GCA_032355785.1 Symmetromphalus regularis | reverse complement strand
GTAGGTGTATACCACTTATACCGACCAGTGGTCCACAACTGGTTTAACAAAGGCCGTGGTATGTGCTATTCTGTCTGAGAGATAGTGCATATAAAAGATCCCTTGCTGTTTATCGGAAAGCAGCGGGTTTCGTGTCTCCTACTAACACTAACCTCTGTCCCGGACAGACAACACATGAACCTGTTTTGTGTGCCCAGGACAGCGAGCTTGAACCTTAACTGGATATGAGCACGAAAATAAATACAACCAACCATAAGACTAAAATAACCAGTTATACATAAAGCAAACTGTTGTATACCTGTATATTTAGATATATAAAACTATATTGTAATTTTATGCTTCAAAGTACTTAAAAGCATAATCCCAAGAAATTTAAGGGGATTTTTGGTCTAAATATTATTGATTACGAATGAAACTTGCATGTACTTGTTATACTAGATCTCGTTTTCATATCAAGCAAGACATTTTAACTGAACCATAGTTTAGGGAATTCCATGTCGAGTCGATCAATTTTTTTCACGTTAACCATTTTCCCCCAATCATATTTACCCGTCAAATTTGAACTCCCCCCTTTCAGAAATCGTGAATCCCCGCCTGATGCTTATCAAACACTTCACTGAGATGTGATTAAAGAAACGTTACTTAGGACTGATTTCTCGTCGACTGTAAATCGTGGCTGAACCGTCAACGAGAAACTGAGCCTTAGAGACAACATTTATTATGATCATATCAATAAACGCAAAACTTTCTTACATGACAGGTGCATTCAAAACGATCAGTGTGACCCCTCGCTCGATTCACACCCCTCGTTAAATGCCATTTTGTGAGATTTGCTTTATTTTCACACGCTGCTAGGTGTCTCCCACTGGGACAACGTGTCAACTACAGCATCTACAACAGCTGTCTCTCCACGCTATTAATCTACAGAAATTCTCAAATAAAACCACGCCCAACTATAAACAACACAATAAACACGTGTTTTTCTAAAGTAGTAAGGAGAGAACAGTAATAAATTAAAAAAAAATAAAAAAAAAAAAAAAAAAAAAAAAAAAAATATTTATAATGATTAATAATAATAATAATATAATAAACACCCATTTACAAAACTAGTAAGGAGAGAACAATAAATAATTATATTTTTTTAATAATAATAAAAATTAATAATACTAATACAATTAACACGCATTTACAAAAGTTGTAGGTAGAGAACAATAAATAAATTTAAATAAGCAAACAAAACGAAAAAAATTACAAAATTATTAATAATAATAATACAATAAACACGCATTTACAAAAGTAGTAAGGAGAGAACAATAAATACATAATTTTTTTTTTTTACAAATAATAATAATAATACAGTAAACACGCATTAACAAAAGAACAATAAATAAATAAATATATAATAATAAATAAATAAAAATGATTTAATAATAATAAATAAGTATACTACTACTAATAATAAATAAATAAAAATAATTTAAAAATAATAATAAATATAATAATAAATAAATAAATAAAAATAATTTAAAAAATGATAAATCAATATTATAATGATAATTAATACTAATACTACTGGGCTAACAGAGACATTGGGGGCTAACAGATCTAGGCTCGAAGCACATAGTTTCAAGTGGATACAAGAATATGCTTGATTCATAATTATTGGAAGCCCCCCCCCCCCCCCAGCCCTTTCTGTTCCGCCGTGCCTGAAGTGGATGTGTGTGCGTGGTTATGTATATATATATTATATAATGCCTTATTGCTAATTGGATGGATTTTCTATGACATGCTAACACATTTAACAGTTGAATTTGCATGGCTGCCGAAACTGATATTAAAGGTATATTTCCACGTAATTGAAGGGGCTAATTGTCTAAATATTGAATACGAATGAAACTTACATGCATTTGTTATACTAGATCTCGCTTTCATATCACACAAGATGTTTTAACTGAACCATGGTAGAGGGAATTCCATGTCGAGCCGATCGATTTTTCTCACATTTAACATTTTCAAATTTTATGATCGGAACTTCTCGTATGTTTTCGATGAAACCAGTTCCGCCGTCGAAGGTTTCCGATTGAGCAGCCTCGTTTCAGGAAGAATTCGTCCCAAAATAGAATTAGGGGAATACCTGCAACGTGACACGAAATATACACGTCATACCTTCAACGGAAAAAAGCCGTTATTTTTCTCGATGTATTTATCCATGACCATAATTCATTATTATTTTTAAAACATTAATAATAAACGAGATGCGGTGGTTATGTAATTAGTTGAATGAAGTATTTCTATGGACACATCAAATGTTTATATTTAAAATTAATTCTTTGTTTGGACACACATCTCAGCTTCCTGTGCTGTCTGTCCAGGACAGAGGTTAGTGTTAGTAGGAGAGACGAAACCCGCTGCCTCCATGACCATAATTCATTATTATTTTTAAAACATTAATAATAAACGAGATGCGGTGGTTATGTAATTATTTGAATGAAGTATTTCTATGGACACATCAAATGTTTATATTTAAAATTAATTCTTTGTTTGGAAATTAATTAGGTCAAGGGTCCATAGAACTATGCTTTTAATACAATGTATATACATTTGAACATGCGTATTGTATGTTGTAGTATGATTAACTTCGTGAATTAGGTCAGTGATAAATTCTGATGTACAGTGTAATTTTATTTATTATCTCGCCCAAAATATGTATTAGATTTATCTGTTTATGCCATACCGCTAAATTACAGATAAAACAATCCCCACTGAAGCGTTTATACAAATTATTAATTTGCAGGCAGGATTTTGTAAATTGTAGTGGCTTAGCTAATGCGGTGCAAACATTCCGGGATCACCACCCCTGTTTTCCACCAAATAGACCCCTACTTGTGGATGCAGAACTTTGTTTCTTCTCTAATATATTACTGGTCCACGTGGTATAGTGGTTATGGCTGGAGGTATTTGGATGAATCTCAGTACCAGATCTTACTCAAAGAGTACTCCGCAAGTCTCAGTGGGTACTAACCACGTAGGTATACACCACATACACCGACCAGTGGTCCACAATTGGTTTTCAAGGCCATGGTTTGCGTTTATAAAAGATCCGTTGATGTTTATCGGGAAGTGCAGCCACATTAGTGTTGTAGAAGCAGGTTTCGTCTCCGTTTCTAACACTGACCTCTTTCCTGGACCCGAAGCAGCGATGTGTTCCCATGACACCGTGCTTGAACTGTAACGATATAAGCACGAAAATAAATGCAACTAGTCAAGTTTACTATCAACAGAAAGTGATATGAAAATTAAATATCTGACCTAAAGTGAAATTTGTGTTCGCGGGGAATGGTTATTTATATTAGTCAGTATTTTCAAAGCCTTGTTTTATATAATCTGTTAGTGTATGTTTCATAAGTATTATATGTGCACAAAACGTCGTGGCATAATACATAATCTGTTTCTGTAACAACTGACATCTTTACTCAGTTATGTTACAGTAGTGAGTTTTTATTTTATATGTATTTTGTTTTATTATACAGTCACTGAATTGCAAGTTGGTGACTAGATTTTGTAAATTGTGTCAGGCCAGACAAATACTTGTTTTCACTTTTTAGACATAAGGCCAGAACAGAGGGGTAGGGTCAGGTGGACCTGTTGGCATGAGCTTACGATGTCGTGAAGGCCTACTCCCCTGGTAGAGACAATGGGGGGAAACTTTAGTAAAGAATACTGAAATTATAAAGAGAGTCAGTGTTGACCCTTTTGGACAATATATTAACATTTTAAAGAGGATTACAAAATTATTTAACGAGAGTTTGAAATGGGGGCCTAGATTTTCCCTCAGCTTTAAACGGGCCTGCTAGATACTCAACCATACTTAGTAAAGCTGTCCGACTGATCACGTTTTTTTTGGATAATTTTTTTCAGTGTCTTAAATTCCAAGAAAGAAAATAAATAAAAAATTGTTTATATCCACCACACCAGAAATACATATAATTTAGGCCTTAGCAATTAATAGGTTTTTGAAAGTAGAAACAAAAGATTATAACATTATTTATATTAATTTTATATAAGTAAGATACGTTAAATTATTGAACTGCTGAAACTATTTTAATGAATATTCCTTTTATTAAAATTTTATCTTTTAATTTCAGGCGTAACGACAACACTGAAGAGTTCTCCAAAAGTATGCAGGGCTCCATCCTTGATCCCTCACATAACTGCGACAAAACGGTTTCATCGAATGAAGTTCAGTTTGCAAAGTACTGGAACAACTATACATCGAATATGTCAGAAAGTCAGAGACAGCACCCTAGCTTATCTGAATGTAAAATACATACTACACCTGGGCACCATGACAAAACTGATGACCAAACAGCTAGACCACCTACTTCAGAGCCTTCCGAGAAATCTTCTGCATCAACTGCAGATGCCAGTTGCATAAATAGGTCAAGTCCAAAAGCTATTGATAGTTTTAAGTCCACACCACTAATGTGTTTATTAGATTCAGCCATAACAAAATCAGGAATTAAAGATGACTGTACTAAAGAAACGCTTGATGAGCAACCACGTACTTCAGATATCTTAGCTAAATCTCCAACTACTTCCATCAGCTCAAACGTTCAAAAATATTTCCATGATTTCAGAAATAGTGAAATATCTGAAAGGGACTTGTCTAGTTCATGTACAACTAAAATACATCAACAAGATTTCTCAGGATCACAAGCGACTGAAATTCGCGAAGAATTACCTAGATTTGATGCGTTCACTTCGTCTCCCGTGTCTCCACAGCCCTCCGTAGAATCAAAATATGTCCGTGATAATGGCAAGAAGAACGACCTTATAGGTAATTCTCGTGAATTAATAACAGAAACACAAAAGGATATTACTACACACTTATCTGCAAGAACATGTAGCAATCCAGTCAAAACTGAACATGATCTACAGAAAGATGAATATTCTGATGAAAATTGTATGAAATTTGCTGAGGTCTTATACAAATGTACGCTCTGTACAACATTACCCTCGATTTTGACATCAAAACAAAGTTTCCTATCACATGTCAGGAAGCAACACTTAATAGAAGAAATGTCACGGTTTTGCTGCAAGCAGTGCATGCTGAACTTCTGTACAGAAGAAGATCTTAATTTTCACCAGACGACCAATCATATGCAGATTGGTAATGATTCATTTTCGCATTCACTTTCTGAATCGTCAGAAGAATCGGACTCTAATGATACGAATCATGTACAAATGCACGGACGATCTTCAAAGATTATGTGGTGTAATGAAAGAGAACGCAATAAGCCAAACCTGAGTAAACCTAACAGCTACCCCAAAATGTTTAAGCCATTTCACAATTCACCAGACTCCAGTTCACATGGTGTTCCCAATGTGGTATCAGCATCACCAAAAGGACAAAAACCCTTGGAATTACAAAGGGGAATAGTATTCGGTGGGTATCCGAACAACTACAAGCAAAAAGGATACAATCCGTATAACAAATTTCATGGTATTGAACAAAATGCTCTTGTTAACAGTTTTCCACTAACAGGGATTGTGGAAATTGATAAACTAACGAACCAAATGGTAAACCCACAATCCAGAGCAACAATGTCTACAATAGGGTCAAACCTTAACAGCTTTACTCCAGAATTCGGTCGATACACAAAACTTGTGCGAGAAGGTGGAAATATTGTTTATTTTTGTCAGGTCTGTAACTGGAAGTGTCCTGTTAAAACGATATTCCAAACTCACTGCAGAGGAATTCAACACCAAACCAAAGTGCAATCGGCAGACGACAGTTCTGGAAACTCTTCAAATTCACCGGGTCCAACTGCAGTGAGTGAAACCAAAAGTGACAAGAATTTACTCCAAAAGGGACCTGAATACAATCCCATGAATTTGTGCTTAAATGACGATTCTAAGACACAGATAATGGACAGAGAAATCCCTGAAGAATGGAGAAGACATGGAGATTTGGAGACAGCAAAAATGTCTCCTCATGGAAACAAATCACCATTGAGATCGTTACTGTCATCTTCTCATAGAGTAGCTATAGCTAGATCTTCACCAGGTGTCTGTGCGAGTAGAAATTCCCTTTCAGAAAGACCAAGTCCAAGCATGACATCTTGTAGTTCTGCTAACGACTATCGGATACCTTCTGTTACGCCAGTTGACTCTACCAGAGATGTCCCAGGAACGGCTGGAATAAAAATGCCATTTGTCGGAGCAAATGCAATTAATCTTACTGCAGATATGATTTATTCCCATTGTAGAAATTTCGAGTTTTTTCGTGGAAATTATCCTTTCTGTGATTCTCCAAACAAAGAATATTCACCGAGAATGACACTTCCTTTCCATAAATCTGGAAATAGTGCTACTAAATTATCAACATGTCGGAACAGAAGGAAGCGCCCTGCTCCCGTAGCTTTGCGCAACCAATTTTCTGACTCTGATACGGATTCGGATTCAGATGTTCAAAAGAGGAAGAAAGAGGAAACGTATTTGGCAACAACCAGCAAAACAAAGAAGGAATTATCTTTGTTTGATTTTTCTAGTGGACATGACATGAACGTAACCAAAAAATCAAATGGTCGCAAAATTGTTATGGATAACACGAATATTGGAACCACAACAATTCATTCTTCTACGAGTGAATCTACAAAACAGCAACTCTCTTACTATCTTGAAAACAGCCACATACCGATATCATCCGCCGTACACTGTGTACCACATCATAACTTGTCCAACCATCTGAACCATTTCAATGATGGGCATAAGACAACAGCATCGTCAACAATCACAGAGGTTGTCAAGCAGGAACCAGTGGACGATGCGTTCACAAAAAGAACGTACTCGTGTTCTAACTGTGCTTTCACTACCGACTGTCTGGATGTTTACCGAGATCATATGACAAAGGAGCATTGCAGTGATTCTGTGGATTCGAGTAGTGTTTGGAAAAACAGTAGCAGTGCTGTGCCAGACAAACCAGACTACTTGGTAGGTGAACAGGATGACTTAGCCAATGAAAAGACTAACGTCAACAGCGAAGGTTGGAAAATTGTGAAGATCAAGGCAGCACTTCCAGGTAATACAGAATTTTGACTTCTGAACTTCGTGAAATCTCTAGCCAAGATCCTGAACAGTTACTTGAAAGTTAATGAATTTGAAAAAATCAGTATGTAGAGAATGAATAAAAGACCCATGTACTGACACTGTTTTGAAAACATAATATTTATAAAGAATTTTGATTGAATGTTTTCGTTTTTTTTACTTTGAAATTTTCATTAAAAATTCCCTTTTGTCTGAGGTTGTTTCACAAGTCCTTCCATTTTAAGATCCTATAAACATTTTATTTAAAGAATTTTTCTTAAAATTCTTATTTTGCTGAACCAAATACATTTGCACAAGCTACCCTTTGTTTTCATGATAAGCATGATTGATTTCAATGTTAATATAGTTCACTTTAAATGTTACTCAGGCAGTCATGTCTCTTAATCATCCTACGCGCGACACAAAAAAACGTGTTTCCTTTTAACATCTGAACATAGAACTGTTATTTCAAAACAGTATCTGCATAAGACAAAAAATCGTGTCTTCATTAATGCACAGAATTGAGTGCATGGTTAGATTAGGTTTAACTTGGTTTTTGTATTTATCTAATTAAGATTCAGGCTCACCATCCTAGTCACACAACTTAGTTTCCTGTGCTGTCTGTACAGAACAGAGGTTAACGTTAGTAAAAGGAGAGGAAACTCTTTGCTGCCACACAATGTGACTTATCGATAAACAGCCAGTGATCTTTTATGTATGCACTTTCCCACAGACAGGATAGCCTTTTTCAGCCTTAGTTGTCCAGTGGTAGGACATCCGACTCTCAAGCTGAAGACAGTGGTTCAAAACCCTTTGGAGGCTGGCTCACACTACACTACGTGTCAAAATTACCAGGTTTGACATCCAGTATCCATGATTAACAAATCAATGTGCTCTAGTGGTGTCGTTAAACAAAAAGAAAAATAAAGATAGCCTTTAATGTTCTAGTAGATACAAGTGGTGGACATCTTCCCTCTGAGTCTTGTGAAGCAGTCAGTCTGGATAGGACCCGATAACGAGATTTGTTTCCAACATCGATTCCGGTTTTATTTTCAAAATGTGGTTACGCCCCTGATATCGTCACTGTTCATCGAGGCATGAGTTTGATGCCGTCACTGCTTTTTTATAATATCCCTTGAATTATATCTTGTAAAGAGATGTATTTTGAACAGAAGATTTTTTGTGTGTCGCTCAGAGTTCCTGTCAGGCTTGATGCAGCTGGTTCCACGTCTGCCTGCTCATTTCCTGCACTCTTAATATCACTGACTAGCACTGATTAGAAACTTTCGACTTCCTATCGATTGGCGCACAGATATTTATGAGATTAGTTATTCCAGTCGGTTGTTGAATGTACAATGTACCAAATTCACCAGCCCCCAGACCTCATTAGTAGGTTAAGACCCACCGGGAATGGGGGTGGGGGAGGTGGGGGCGTTGAATACGAACAAGTGTCCCGGGGCCTGCGGACGTCTAAGGGCCAGTAAATAAAATGAATATCGGCGTAGGGTTGGGAAAATCCCGTGCCCAAATCTACCAGATTTCACTATCGGAAAACCATTTTCTCCGAAGACGTAAGCCCGGCGGGGGAAAAAAAATCATTTTTAAACCCTACCCCTATATCCCCTCTCAAGCAAAATTCTTAGCCCCGGGATTCCCCTCCCCATTTCCGTGGCCTACTTCCGCTCTAGACGGCCCTGAGTGGGTTTTGTATTGGTTTGGACTGTTCTAGGCGAGACTGACCGTGTCACGCTTCACACGTGAATGCATAAAACCGCTTGGCATATTTACTAGACGCTCACGACAGGCGCAGTGGTTAAGCTATGGGTCTCGTGGCTTGTAGGTTCTGGGATCAAATCTCAGTCGAAGAATGTGATTTTTAATCTCGATACCGGCTCCAAACCAGAGTGAGTGCTCCGCAAGGCTCATTGGTAGGTGTCTACTACTTACACCGACTAATGGTTCACAACTGGTTTATCAACTGCCATGGTATGTACTATCCCGTCAGTGAGATAGTACATATAAAAAATATTAGTTTCATTCTTAAAAATAAATCCATACATTTTATTATTAATATTATTATGCTGAACATGTTAAAGTGACAAAACCAGGTAAAACTCACACCTCTCTCCGCACTAGAGTTGAAAAATATAAAAAATGACCTGGGAGAAATTATTTAGATAATGACAGACAGAAAGAGCCTTGTAGAGTGTCGGTTTGCAATAAAGTGGTCACATCGCAATAAAATTAAGAATACTAATAACAGTCGATATGCATCGATGGTTTGAAAATACAAGTTACTCCATTTACGTAACGTATTTCAACGGTCTAGCATGGTTTTTTAACATCTGATATATTTGTAATGTTATGCGTTGGTTTACAAACAACAATGGCTGGAAAGATAATATCGTATTTTGTTTCAGTGTCGTGTCTTTTTATTTGGTTTGTAGGTCATATGATTGTTCAAAATGCAGTGCGTAATTCGTTTCGAGTAGTGGAAACCATGTTTATTTTGTGCATTACTTAAACAGTTTATAACTAGACACTAAGACGTTGATGTATGGGACATGTAAATAAAATAACATGGGATTATGTATTTTATATATTTCTGTTTTAAAGGTTAGAGAAGGAATTTTAAAATTGTTTTGAGACTGGATGTTATGAGAGTAAGTCAAAGTCCAATAGAGATACAGAAATTTTTGTTCTTATTTTGTTTTGTTTTATTTAACGAGGCCTCTAGAGCACATTGATTTTAATCTTATCATCGGCTATTGGACGTCAATAATATGGTCATTCTGACATTTATTTAGAGTAAACTTGCTGCCGCACATATACTACTCTTTCCGATAAGCAACAAGGTATCTTTTATAGATGCACTGTCTCACAGAGAACAACACATACCACGGCCTTTGATAAACCAGTTGTGGACCACTGGTTGGAACGGAAACTAGCTCAAACTGAGGTTTAGACAATAACCGTGGGGATCTGAACTCATCAAACCAGTAATGATATCAGGTGTTTGGGAAAGTTGAGCATATCCTGCCTTACCGATGGTTCCCATTGTGAGTACAGCACTTGTCCCTATCATGTTGTTTCTTAACAGCCTATAATCCAGTGTCAGACTGAGACACTGGGGTGTCAGATTGAGACACTGGAGTGCCCGGAGTACTTCAGGTTCGGGGGCCCATTAACATAGAAAAGAATTAACTCGAATGAATAGAAGTAATTATTACATTTTTTATAAAGGATGTCCTTAGTAGGAAGAGCCCCTTTGGCAGGGGGCCCTGAGCAATTGCTGTTTATAAGTCTGTTTTAATTACAAAGAAATGTTAATGAAGGTGCATTAGAAGTAGCCTGCTATATTTCAAGACAGACTGACAAAACTGAAGGTCAAAATATCAGAAGACATTTGCGTCAAATCTAGTGACATTTAAACCAATCTAATTGAAATGAAATCTAAAAAATAATTCACGTTCGTTATTTCCTGGATATCATTTTTAATTAGATTCCATCTAAACTTGAAGTATTACATCACGGGACTAATCGTGATTCGTAATATTTTTTTTTTGTATATACATACGTTTTTAACGGCGACCAACGTAATGAATTTTATTATTATTATTTACATGTATTTATCTTTTTTATGATTAAAAATAATTCTAATAATTTCAAATGTAAGGACACAATGCATTTTTCAATAAAATAATAAAAAGTCATTGAACACGCTTTTGAAATATATATATATATATATATATATATATATATTTAAAAATAAAATGTAAATTTTTTAAAACTAGAATATAGCATATTAATTTGTACTTTAAAAGAACTATCTTTGGTTACGCAATATCGAAGGTAAAAAAAAAAAAAATTAAAAGTAAAATTATTATTATTATTTAACTTTCATGATTTGTTTAGGTCTGTAAATCAAGTAATAAATAAAAGAACTAAAATTTTCATCTTTATCTGTATTTTTCAACTTAGGTCAGCTGCAATCAGGGGTGTAAATCCTGGGGGACACATCTCCTCCACTTTTTGGACAGCAGGATGCCTATATAATTATAACCCACCCCTCTCCCACACACACACACCGCGCCTCACTTTTTGTTTCGAAAACTTGAAATTACAATGCCTAAATAAAAATCTTTACCAGTATTTCTTTTTATTGTATCAATTTAACATTTAACCACGTGGTCTTAGCGCAAATATACTGAAGTGCACAGGGGGTCTATAATGACATCAATACTGGACAGTGAGATGCTCCCCCCCTTCCAGGACGCGATTTTCTCCATTGACTGCATGTCAGTATCGAGGCAATAAGATGCCTTACTCAGTCGCTCTTCTTTAACTGGTCAACAAAGGAAAATGCGTCAGACTAGACGTATAGCGTCAAACGGTCTACCATACAAACATTGGTTTTGTCGATTACGTACATTAATCCTCTACCATGATTTGGTTTATCGAACGTCGCTAAATTAAAGAGTTTAAGTATGTAGTAAGAAATTGTTGATCCATTTTGGTTTGTGTTAACTTTCCAGATATTTCGGTATTTTCCTGCAGAATTTTAGGGTATTAACCTCGTTAGATAAGAAAAGATAGCCGACATTAAACAGGGTCATTCCACATTACATTACACTTAGGTACTCGAAGAGGCCGTAACTCTGAAGATATACATAGTATAAAGTTTAGATTTTGCACAGCTTTCGGTGGCGGATTCAGATAATCTTTTTAGCGGGGCCCTTAAAGAATTTTCCGATTCTCCAAAATTGAAAAAAAGTAATAATAATTAAAACAAATTTTAATTATATTAATTTTTTTTAAATTGCAACTTTAGGGGGGCCCGGACCCTTGGGCCCCTACAACTACCACTGGCTACATTAAATATATTGTTAATGTAAAAAAAAAAAAAAAATCAGGTGATTCTGAGGTCAGGTGGGAAGCACGGACTGATTTTCTGTGGAACAATCCAACAGATAGATGACACGTCAGTAGCAAAAGTAAATTTTTTTTTTTTAACGACCCCTTTGGAGCACATTGATTTTATCATCGGCTATTGAACGTTAATCATATGGTCATTCTTACATGTATTTAGAGGAAACCCGCTGCCGCGAGATAAACAGCAAGGGGTCTTTTATTTGCACCGTCCCGCAGACAAGACAGCACATACCACGGCCTTTGATGAACCAGTTGTGGATCACTGGTTGGAACGGAAAATAGCCCTAATTGCATATGAGCACTGAGAAGGATCGATCCGACGACCGACCGGTTCACAGGCAGACCCGCTCCATGTCATTAGCACGAAGCAAACGTGGACGATGTATTCTGAACATTTTGGTTAATTTTTTGTTCTAACAAGCAGCTTTAACTTCAATAATTTCAACGCTTTCGTCTTCTGAACATCCACTTTTAGGACAATCCAAATTAATTGCATGTTTTTCGTTTCATTGATCCCGTACAAATGAGGCGTCATAACTATCGTGGTTAAAAAGCTACCCCCCCCCTCCACCTCTTCAGTGAACCGTCTAGTCCTTTATGAGGATATAAAAATACTCCACGCATTTTGGGTTTCCTTAGTATTAAAAGTATTAACAAAGAAGATTATGTTTAACGTATTGTTTATAATATATATCCATTGTGTGGGTTGTTAATTTGTAGACATTATACAAGAGTCTGCAAGCGGTAACGTATCACGTGATATACTCCTGCAGAAAGTGAGCCTCGCTGTGAATCTTACTGACGTCATCCAATGGGGACCCGCCTGCAATAAAGCTGTCAGAGAGGTATTTCCATCAAGTTCAGCACAGAGAAAGGGCAAATACAAAAAGTATCCTTTACAAGTGAAAAATGGACACTGAAAGTCAACACATATGTTTTACCCCTGTAACGGATGTGGTTTGCACTCACTACAAGGAACAAAACATTAGCTACTTTCTACACTAGTTCACTCCTAAATATAATAATGACTGTACCTTGTAATTTGGGTGTCAGCAGGGAGCCCAACTTAGAACAGGTCAGGCTCTGTTAGAAAGCAGTTTTACTTGACAAGATTAGAAAGATTATAGCATGTGGCCCCCAAAGAACACCAAAAACCATGTGAAAACTAATGCAAAAACCATAACTGAGAATTTAAACAACAATTTCATCAAATATTTTACTACAAAACTTGAAAAATCTGAAAAACTTCAAACACATTAAAGACAAATATGAAATGGCCTAATATCTAAATTGCATAAACAACGTCAACTTCAGACAAGCACTCACAAAACTTAGAATATGCGCACCCAGACTAGAATTAGAGACTGGACGATATAGAGACCATGACAGAAAAGATAGACTATGCAGACTATGTAACCTGGACGTTGAAGACGAAACACATTTTCTGACAACATTCCCCAGAAACTCACACATAAACATCCTATACAATAAAAAAAAACGTTTCTGCCCAGACTTTACATATCTAACAGACTTTAGAGAAATCTTTCTTCCTCCTAGACTATCCAGGGCACATCTTACCTATACTAGGTCAATCTTGTTACGAAATGTATAACAACAGGATGACAGAACTCTCCAAACCCCCTGCCACAGTCTAGAACGTATTCTCCAAAAACATTTTGTGCTATGTATGTATTACAATGTATCTGTATAATATGTTAAACTTTATATGCCTTTACTGTTTATATCATTCATATATTACGGAATAAATAATTTGATTTGATTATCGCGGGACCCAGATGGCTCTGGGTGTCAGGGTTTCCAATCACGCTATGAAACCAGAGCTGCAGTGTGAGATTTTGATGGTGGCTACACCAGTGACGGTGGAGTTCCCAATATAACACTTGTCTTTAGGTTTATGCTACCATATTATATACTATAATATTCCTCTCTAATGATCAGCATTTCATAATGAGTACATCATCGAGTCTTTCTGAATAAGCTAGCTAATGTAGGTGAAACTTTGACATTTCAATTGTGAGTAAAGTTTGTTTTATTTTGTTTTATTTAACGACGCCTCTAGAGCACATTGATTTTTAATCTTATCAGCGGCTATTGGACGTCAATCATATG